>BRDA01054645.1:0-15000 GCA_036984385.1 Crenuchus spilurus | reverse complement strand
GTACTTTAACTATAGGTTCTGAAAACAGCATGTGATTTTGGATTCTCAAAGCCAGGTAAGGTCAAATATTCAATGAAACTCTGACACCAAAGCAGAACTAATGAGCTGTTTTTCCTGCTGAAGTGAGCTGTGCCTCACTGAAATGTGATGTCACATCAAAGCTTGCAGGCTTCCTGAGAGTGGTCTCCTCCTACGTCTAACGGCTGCTTCTCAGGCAAATCAAATGAGCTACCTGACATGAGCTTCTCTTATAAAATCGCTGATTTTTGAGATAATCATGAAAAAAATATCCTGTGAATTTTGTAGGGTGCTAATCATAGACATTTCCCATCAAATGAAGTGGTTCTTGAACAGGTTCCATTCAGGAATATTTTCAGGAATTCTGCACTATTCTTTTTTGCCAATTTTCTCCCTTTCCCAATGTGGTAGTCGCCAATTAACCCAACCCATTAGTGGCTCTCCCCATCACTTTGCATTGTCTCTGACTCTAGGAGGGTGAAGACAAGAACACGCCTCCTCAGCTGCGTTTGATACAGCCACGCCTCTTTTCAAACTACAGCTGATTCACCGTCCTTGGGGAACCAACGCGCTCGGAGGAAAGTGCAGGGTCTCCAGTTTCGAATGGACCAATCAGTAGATGTCTGAGCCAGTGGGCATTGGAATGTGTGAGTGATGGAGAGTGAGAGCGCCATCTACCTGCCCAGAGAGAGCACTGCCTTTTTTTGCTCTCTTGGGCCCCGGCTGTTGATGGCAAACAGCATGATCGGGATTCAAACTCGCAATCCTCTGGTCATATTGTCAGCGCCTTAGCATGCTGAACTATTGCACCAGTTTTATCAGAACCAATGATGTACAACAGAACTAAACAGATAGTAAATGAAAGTAACTAGAGCCTCTAATGCTGCTTTCCAGGTTCTCCAGGACCCCAATGTTTGTAGCAAAGCCCAGAATCTTTATCAGAGCTTTTATCACCATGCCAGACTGATTTTTTTGTATGTTCAGTGGGCTAAGTCCTCAATCCTTGACCACTGAACACCAAACACACAACAAATGCTGTTTCTTCTGCAAACCACTGCATACTCTGGGACATCCTTTCATGGGAGTTTTCCACCAATCAATGTATTTCTAAAGTGGAAGTCTTACAGTAGTGCCATCCATCCATCCATCCATTCATCCATCACCACACCCGCTTAATCCTTACAGTAGTGCAAAATTTGATATTGGAAAAAATATAAGGAGTCAGTAACTTTCAGTCCTTTCACTGTTTTATTAACATTTTCACTGGCTGGAGACAGTCACACTACATGACAAGCTTGAGATTTGCTTCATTTTTACATTCAACAACAAAGCAGTCCGTGTAAAACTAAAACATGTTTAAACATTTACTGCATTTTTAATGACACTGCTCATTATATTCATTTTTATCTTCTGTAACAATGCCATGTCACATTAGCAACACACACATACACAGCACCCATCAAAAGTATGGACACCTTCACATTTGCCACCATATAGGTTTATTAAATTCAGCAGCACACCTGGATTTAACATGGAGTAGTGATTAGCCAAACCCGGCACTGGATGAGAATTACAAATAATACTGAACTGTTAGGAGGGTTTTAAAGTTAAACCAAAGCTTTCACATACATAACATCTCTATGTGTTTTATTAATGTTATGTGGTTTATTGTAATAGTACAGCTTTTCTGATTAAACACATACCTTAACACTAGTCTTCTCAGGCAAACTTTTGCACAGTATTGAATCAGCTTTTGTGTTCTGCATATCCAGGCCCTGAGATGTTCTGTGGTGCCCCCAGTTTTAGAGGCTAGGGGACCTGTAATCTCAGAGCTTTCTTTGATTTGTGACATACAGCAGTTCTGTTGCCTCAGAGATATAAGGCACAGCAGCAGCCCTTGTATTTACAGTAGTGTGCCTCAGACATATAAAAAATTAATCAGTGCTCTCATTCATCAAAAAAAGCCTGAGGGGGGAGCGACGAAGGACGGTGGTGCGGCTTTATGAATGGTGTTTTGGTGGGCAAGAGTGAGTGTGATGTGGCTTGTCTGAGCCTGTGGGGAGTCTCTCTCTTTCTCTTTCACTCCGTTGAGCAGACATGCTTCAAGACCGCAGTCTGCCCTCACCAGGCACATACTCGAGTGGAACCTGACCCGGTCACTGCACGCACAGGAGCCACCCTGCGACCTCAGCGCTTTAGATATAAAGCAATAGTTTGCGCTTTTTCCTTTTAGCCCAACAGACTACAAATAAACAGGCTTACTTACGTCGCTTCAAGATGGCTGCTACTAGAAAAGATTCAGTTAACTTGACATGGTTGCTTTCTTTTTCATTGATTATTATATCGGAGCTAAAAGTTGTGTATATAACGTATAATCTTTTGACCTCAGTATAATTTATAAAAACAATACATGTCCAAATGTTTTTGAGCACCTCTTCGTTCAGCTGCTTTAAGTTGCACTCATTGCTGGTATCTGTAGAGAAGTACTGCCAATCCTCTCTAGAGCAGATAAATATGAAACTATTGGCACCCTGCATAATGCCAGTCTGGACTAGAGGGGTATAAAGCCTCCCAGCTTTGAGCTTTGTTCTCTGGAATGATGGTGCATCCAGTACTTTTGGGATGAGGTAAGATGGTGATCATTAACATCCTGACCTTACTAATGCTCGTGTCACTGATCGCAATCAAATCCTCACAGCAATGCTGTAAAATTTAGTAGATAAGCCTTTCCAAGACAGTAGGACAGATAAAGTCTTATTAATACCAGGTGTCCCAGTACTAATAATGTATATATACAACAGTGTCACCTTGTGGCCTTGAGATAATATACAATCCCAGTTGTGTAAAATGTCATTAAAAACAATGCATTGCAAATCTCATAGAGCCATATTTTATTATTACAACATATCAGATGTCTAAAGTGAGACATTTGACCATCTAATAAAAAAATATGACTTGTTGGCAGGAACACAGCTAAAAAAAAAAGTTGGGACAGGGTCATGTCTACCATTGTGTAGCATCCCCTCTTCTTTTAACAACAGTCTGTAAACATCTGGGAAGGGAGGAGTTGGTCCCTTGGAGTCCCTGTTTTGGATTCCAAGCCATCATCAACATTTCATCACATACACTGATGAACCAAAGCATTAAGGCTACCTTTGTGAATAATGTTGATTTTCTTGTATCGACAAAGGTGTGAAGATCTAATAGATGGGATAACAGATGGTAAGAGAACAGTTGGTTCTTGTAATTGACATGAAAATCTGAGTGACCAAGAAGACTGGCTTGAATAATTACTTAAATTGCCAGGCTTGTAAGGTTCCCTCAGTTAGCAATGGTCTGTATATATCCTAGCAGGTTGAAATGATTTGGCTCGTTGGTATACATTAAATGTTTACCTGAGAAGCCTGAATATATACTACAATCCACACGACCTATCAGAGCTAAGCTTATGAATGAGATTGAGTGGAAGTGTCTTTTTCAACTTATAACCTCATTTCCCTGCTTTAGTGACTGCGGTTCTCGGGTATCAGCGGAATATTTTCATCACATCAAAACCGCACTCGCATAAAAACTGATTTAACCAATTCCCAGTTTGCATTCTCTTCTTTAGCCTGTCTGTCACATTCTATCTCAACATGTTTCAGACAATTTTCAGCACTGGTAGAACGAAAAAATGCAGCTGATAAGCTAAACTGGGCCCTGTGGTTGTCACACAGCCCCCCATCCAAAAAAAAAAAAAAAAAAATCCCCTAAGCAAAGGCAAATCGACATACCCTCTCACTTCAAATGCACTCATTCATGGAGACTAGGCCTGTCAGCTCTAATCCAGCTCTAATCTCCCACACAGCGTTCCGAAGCGTTCTGCTTCATTGATTACAGCTCTATAAAAGGGATTGTGAACAAAGACATCAGAATAATCTCATCATGGCCATGGCGTCACCGCATAGCAAGACATGAGGTAAAACTTCAAGCATGAATTCTTCAGGTTGACGCCCATCAGAGAAAGATGTGGATCGTTTTATGGAAAAGCACAGTGAACTCCATCACAGCATGAAGTTAAACGACTTGTGAGTTTTACGTATTCCCAACTGCTAAGTCAGAAAAACTGTTATTTTCTGTTTCTAAATGAATTTTTTACTGAAGAATCTAATTTATAAAAAGTTCCTTTTAACCATTACATAGTCAAGACCAGTGTTCATTTTGACAGGTGATTTTGATTTAGTTTTAGTCTTAGTCTTTGGACTAAAATGTATATTTGTTTTAGTCACATTTTAGTAATTTAGTTATTGTTAGTTTTAGTCTAGTTTTAGTCGATAAAAACTGAAAACATTTTAGTCTAGCTTTAGTCAATTAAATGTTTCAAATATTTAATCTAATTTTTGGTTGAATTTTTTTGTTATGCTATTTTAAATTAGAGATATTTTTAGATTCCTTACTGCTATTTTAAATAAAACAATAGTCTTTATTTTTTTATGTCAACACATTGACATCAGATACTGTGGAAGAAAGCTGGCTCATTTTTCTTTTTCTAAAACTTTTACATGACAAAATGTAGTATGTAAATACAATTTAGTATCAATGTGACTAAACAACACACACATTAACAGCAATCTTGACAGCCTCTTAAAAACAAGGAAGTAAATTATTTATATTGACTATATTCTGCATAAATATCCAGTACAACAAACATATAACACACATGAGAGAAGTCTGCCCTCTGAGCTTTCTGTCACAAATGGTAAAGGTTAAATTAAGAGGGAAAGGGTTGGGTTTCTCCCGTGTGTTGGCCTTTTCTCATTTCTTTTAGGGTTAGGATTAGGGTTAGGATTATGTGCGTTACCTGGCTTACGATTATGTGCGTTATCCCTTCGTTTCATTATATAACTGTATTTAAAATACAACGAAGGCTGTATGTGTCTCACAGCTCCCTTTAGATGTGTTTGTGAATTATTTAACCTAAACACCTAAGATAATAATAACGATAACGGATTGCACATTTCCCCTTCAGACATTGAAAAATTAAAAAATGAAACATGAACCTTATCAAACAACATACATATTCATCGTCGTTAGCCAACTAGCTAGCATAGCATAGCTACATATCGTACCTTTTCATAAATATCGTGGTGGTCTTGAGGTTCATCGTGTTTTTCCCAGTTATTTAAATCCACAAACTTTGCACTCCGTTTTGTTTTGTGTGGCAACGAAAGTGAAATTACTCCATAAATCGCTTCTTCTATTCGGGGTGACGTCAGCAAGGTGTGTTGTTAAACTTCACCAGAGTGACTGTGGAGCCTAATGTGCTTTGAGAAAGTCAGACATAAGGATGTGGTGCGGCAGGCTTACATAAAAAAAGCAGATTACTGGACAAATACATTCTTTTTGTCCTTCTGTAACATTTTCGTTTCATTTTTATTCATATTTATTAATACTTTTAGTCATAGTTTTTGTTTTAAAATATTAGTTTTTATTTAGTTCTCGTCTCATTTTCGTTGTGAAAAAATGGTCGTCAACGAATATTTTTCGTCATAATTATCATTAACAAAATTAACACTGGTCAAGACATGTCTAGTGTCAGAAGTTTCCTTATTGCAGTGAACAAGTAACATTCAAATCTGCTTTATAACTTCCTTGTGCCACCAAATCAGCTCTAACCCATTGAGGCATGGACTCCACAAGACCTCTAAAGCTGTCTATATCCTTCAAGTCCTGTAAGTTGTGAGGTGGAGTCACCTCAACTAGAACTTGTTTGTCCAGCACATCCCACAGATACTTGATCGAATTGAGATCTGAGACTTTTGGTAGCCATGTAAACATTTTCAAATCTTTGGTATGTTCCTCAAACCATGCATGAACATCTGGAGCAGTGCGGCTGGGTCCATTAGGAAAAATCATAGCCATTAAGAGATGTTCTTGGTCTGTAGTAATGTTTAGGTAAGTGACACATGTCAAATAACATTCAATACAATACAACACCTAATGTGTCCCAGTCGAATGTTGTGGAGAGCATCACACTGATTTCTATGGCTTGTCTTCTTCCCATAATGCACCTGTTCCTCAGGTAGGTGATTCATACACACTTTCTATTAGAGCCAGCATTAACTTTTTCAGTCATTTGTGCTACAGACGTTCTTCCCATGTGCATTAAAGAGTTTTGGGCACTCATGACCTTGTTTGTTATTAGCTGGTTCTCCTTTCCCAGATAGCATATGGATGTGGGCCACTTCTGGCTGAGAAATTGCACTGCTGGCCCACTACTGGCATTGGCAAACTGGATGTGAGTCAAATGTGGCCTTATATATTTGTCCCACATGTTCCATAACAGATGCGGTCCACTTCTGGCAGAGACATGGCAGTGTTACCTACATTTAGCTGATATGTGGCCCTAATTTGACGTATATGTGGCCCACATCTTGCACCCAGTGCCGAAGTGCTGTCAATCCATGTGGCAAGTGGCCCAAATGAAATGGGGGATGAGGGCCAGATGTGGGCCAGAATAATTTTGCTATATGACCAGGGTTACACCTAAAATCATCTAAAAAACCAAAGGCACTCAGATCTTTAAGCCTGAACAATTTTCTTGCTTTCAACATGTCAACTTTAAAAACTGACTGTTCACTCACTGTTGCCTAATATATCCTACCTATTGACAACTGTCAATGTAGTGAGCTAATCAATGTTCACTTATTCACTTCACTTCTAATTAGTTTTAATGTTGTGGCTGATTCCTGTATGCTTGTCAAATAATCTGAAATTGACTTAAGTGTTGGGATTGTGCTGTGCATGATTCAAATGGACAAAACTCAGGCTTCAAGTTGCCTTTACTTAGCTCTAGTGTAAAACTAATGCAAAAATATAAATTGCTCAAATATTGCTCATTGATGGCTCAGGAGACTACAGTACATAGAGATTTTTCTTAAAATTGTTAAAGACAAAAATAATGATAGTATTCACATCGTCAAATCTGAGACATAACCCTGGATGAGAAATGGGCATTGAGATCCCGTCTTTATTATCTGAGCAAATCTGAGCACAGTGTGAGACTTTGAGCACAATTTTGTGAGAACTTCATTCAGCACTAATCTCACACTTATTAAAGGTTTGATGGTCCTACTTGATTTGACATTCACGAATGTATGTTGAGCACTAGCTGTTGTATTACAAGCTAGCTAACGACCTTTCCCAGAATAAACAGAGAAACACTTTTTAAAGTATGAATAAATGTTTGATGTAAATGTTCAAGAGGAGACACGCGAGGTCTTTTTCTTCAGGAGAAATATCTGAGCAGAAGATCTGAGAGTTAAGCTAAAGCCTCATTTGTGCTTCCATCTGACCTGATGGTTGTCTACGAGAAACTAGTGAGATATATAGGAGACCTGCTTTTAAAATTTTCCTTTCCTGAGGGTTCACCTGACTTGATAGACTAAATTTTGTCAAAATTAGCATTTTGTTGCGTTATTACTTTAAGCATTCATCCTGTTTAGACCTGGGTGACACATATACATCAGAACTGATAACAGTAAGCCAACACTGGTGCTCACTTCAGTGCAGCACTGTTAAAAAGTCAATGTTCATGAATACATATCATAATATGGAAATATTCAGCCATCAGTTGCAGTGCCTGCAGGTGTTTTCATTATTCATTTACATCAGTACGGTCACAAGAACGGTCAAATTGGCCACAGTGCCCTATGGGACATAATTTTTTTTCCAGCCCATTTCCTGACTGGAAGATATCTAAGGGGATCCTACTTACCAAAAGCTGAAGATAAATAAAGCATAGAGGGCATGGTAAGGGTATTCTTGGGTTTGAATTCATTTTGCTCCCATTCGAGAACAAAAGTAGACACTCATGTAGGCCTTTGTCTGGCAGGGTTTTAAATCCCTGGCCTCAAAAACGTTCAATTATTCAGTCATATTTTTAAAACTACACTGAATGCATAAAGTGACTGGTTGAATTCTTTAGTGAGTGGAATGAGTGTAGATGATGGAAACAATATACTAAGCTTTACGTTACCACTCTCCCAACATGATTTACTTTCACGCCATGCCAAATCCAAATTCCAATGTTTGATATTTTTATTATTATTATACTTGATTATTATTATTAAATGCCATCAGGTTGATTCTGACTCTCGATAGTGTTTCTACAGAATATCTTCTCTTCTGTTTGGATTGTCAAGTTTCTTATTGGCTAGTTCATTATTCCACTGACTGTATCCACCCTTCTTGCTGCTGGCCACCCTCTTCCTCTTTTATCTTTTAACTGTTCCAAGCAGAACTGTCTTTTCAAGTGAAGTAGATTGTATCCAAAATAATATCTGGAATCTGGAAATCTAGATTAGATTTGTTTTAGCCAAGGTTTTTTGTTTTCTTGGCCCAATGTTCACTCAGAAGTCTTCTCCAAACATCTAAGGCTACACTCTTAAAACTGATGGTCCTTCAATGGTTCTTTTGAAGAGAAAAAAGCAGAACCCGTTTGGGGACTATACAGAACTATTTAAAAAAGGTTCTCTAAGGGCCTTCTACAATACATCCCTGATCAATCTGAAGAACCCTTTCACCATGGAAAGAACCCTTTATCCACTAGAAGAATTCTTTGAGTGTTCATGGTTGCCTTCACTAAAGAACCCTTAAATCTTTTTTAATGTATGTTTTAATTTTTTGACCAAAGTTAATTGGTGCTGTTAGACATACACCTCAAAAAATAAAGGGAACACTTAAACAACACAATGTAACTCCTAGTCAACCACACTTCTGTGAAACCAACCTGTCCAGTTAGGAAGCAACACTGACTGTGAATCAATTTTACCTGCTGTTGTGCAAATGGAACAGACAACAGGTAGAAATGAGAGGCAATTAGCAAGACAACCCCTATACAGGAGTGGTTCTGCAGGTGGTGACCATAGACCTTTTCTCTGTTCTCATCCTTTCTGGCTGATGTTTTGGTCACTTTAGCATTTTGTCAGTTCTCTCACCATAGAGGTAACATGAGGTGATGTCTACAACCCACAGAAGTTGCTCAGGTAGTGCAGCTCATCCAGGATAGCATATCAATGCGAGCTGTGGCAAGAAGGTTTGCTGTGTCTGTCAGCACAGTGTCCAGAGCATGGAGCAGATACCAGGAGACAGGCCAGTACACCAGGAGACATGGAGGGGGCTGTAGGAGGGCAACAACCCAGCAGCAGGACCGCTACCTCCTCCTTTGTGCAAGCAGGAACAGGAGGAGCAGAGCCAGAGCCCTGCAAAAATGACCTTCAGCAGCCACTAATATCCATGTTTCTGCTCAGACTGTCAGAAACAGACTCCATGAGGGTGGTATGAGATTTTGAGTATGATTCCAAATCCAGACCTCCAAGGGGTAATAATTTTGATTTACACTTATCATTTTTATGTTATTTTGTTCTCAACACATTCCACTATGTAATAAAGATTTTCAACTGGAATATTTTATTCACTGAGATCGAGGATGTGTTATTTTAGTGTTCCCTTTATTTTTTTGAGCTTATGTAGATTTCTGCTTTAATAAAACAGCATAATAATACATGACAAAGTGCATATATCTTCAGTGATTACATCTATTTTTATTGAATGAAGCCCAATAAAACTCTTCCGCTAAGCAATCAGTTTGCTTACAGTGATTCAGTCACTCAGCACAATGATTCAGTCATTTAAAATGTCTTTGATTGTACATGCTTTGAACAACATGAAATTGACTACATTTACTGGATGCAGTTGATCCTTCAGACTGATGCACTGATGTATTTTTATGTCCCTGCTGTGTACAAAATGCGTCTGAAGAGAGCAGGCAGTTCATCCATTAATCTGGATGACTCTTGCAGCGAGCGTTCGTGTGACTCATGAGAGGGCAGTGGAAACAGTGGCAAAGTCAAACAGGACTGGCAGTGTTTGAGCTGCTCCTGCAATGTCTCCAGCCAGTGACTCATACACAACAGACAAGAGAGATGATGAAGATGAAACCTTCCCAGAAGCCCCGGCTCACGACTCCATTGCAGGACAACAAACCAGCCACCATGAGACAGTTTAGCTATGTTGTAATATAAAGATTATATTCCATTACCAGCCTTTTTGTTTTTTTGTTAATATGGCTTATAGCTCATGAAAAATTATTAGAATACTGTATATCATAAGATCAGACAGAAATAGATGTACAATATAGAAATATCCAACTTCTGAAAGTTCTAATAATTTATACATTCAGTACATGGTTGGGGTTTGAATGGTTGCATCATGTTGGTGTAGCATGGAGGAAGTCAGCTTGTTACACTGTTAGGATGTTATTGAAGCTCAGGTTGCATTGATAATGGCCTTCAGCTCAACTGTATTGCTGGGTTGGGTGTTTATCATCTACCTCTTGACAATACCCCATATATTTTCTATGGGGTTTAGGCCTGGATAGTTGGCTGGCCTATGAAGCACAGTAATATCATGGTCAATAAACCATTTGGTAGTAGTTCTGGCACTATGGTCAGGTGATGAGTCCTGCTGGAAAAAGAAATTGGCATCTTGAAAGCAGATGGAAGCAATAAGTGCTCTAAAATCTCGTGGTAGATGGCTTTGTTGACTTTGGACTAAAACAGAGAACCAACACCAGCAAATGACACCCCAAACTATCAGACTGCAGAAAGTTCACATTGGACTCTGTGCCTCTCCACTCTTCCTCCAGACTCTAGGACATTGACTTCCAAATGAAATGCAGAACTGACTTTTATTTAAAAAGAGGACTTTGGACCAGTAAGTAAGAGTCCAGTTCTTTTTCTCCTTAGCCCAGGTAAGACACTTCTGATGTCTCTGGTTTAGAGGTGGATTAATATTATGCAGCAGTTGTAGCCGCTTTCCTGGAGGTGTCTGTAAGTGGTGGCTCTTGACGCACTGACACCAGTCTCAGTACATTTCTTGTGAAGCTCTCCTAAGTTGACGATTTCTGAAGACTGCAGTCATACCTGCTGCACCTTTCTCTACCACATTTTCCCTTCCACTCAACATTCTAATAATATGCTTTGATTCAGCACCCTGCTAACAGCCAGCCTTTTCAGTAATGACCTTCTGAGGCTTTTCATCCTTGTGGAGGATGTTGATGAGCTTCTGGACTATTGTCAAGTCAGAAGTCTACCCTTTGATGCCAGCACTCTTTCCCAAGATTGTGGTTGTGTGTCCTGAACTAAGCTTAGATTTGAAAAGTAATTTACTCATTCATTCATTATCACACCCACTTAATCCTTATCAGGGTCGAGGTTAGTCCCCTACCCCCTCATTGGGCGCAGGGCAGGGCATTACATTAGTCAACTAAGCCCAGGACAGGGCACCAGTCCATCGCTGGGTGACACACACTGACAATTTTAGAGTACCCAATTTACATGATCTCCATGTTTTTGGACTGTAGGAGGAAACCGGAGACCCCGGAGGAAACCCACGCAGACACGGGGAGAACATGGAAACTCCGCTCAGATGGGGAATCGAACCCAAGACTCCAGCGCTGAGAGGCGAACGTGCTAACCACTAAGCCACCGTGCCGCCTAGTAATTTACTCAAAATGAAATATTCAAATACACTGAGATTTCTGAGTTTTCATGAACCATGAAAACTATGCCTCCATGTGCTGATAGTTCTTCAATTAAAATAGCTTTTAAAAAAAACTTTTTTAAACAGTCAATACTCAAGTTTTTACTATTAGTATTAGTACAAAATGTGTAATTGTTATTGCCCATATCATATAAACATGTTTTTTCTAATGTCTGATGTAGTGTGTACAGTTCCAAAACATACTGTTCACTCCTTGGTCCAAACAGTTCATATATAGAAACTAAGTTGCAAAACCTTAAAAATTTCTATTTCAAAACAGCTTCAAAAATTCTCTTTCAAAGTCCCTGTTTTTGTGATGTCACAGTGATCAGTGCTTTTCCACATACCTGTTTATTTGTACTTATGAGTTAGCCCTCCTTTTTCACACTGAAGTCTTTCAGCCTGGCCTGCTTGAGTGCAATTTAGGACAGCCAATTACAACAGAAGTCATGTGCATATTTGACTTATTAACAAAAACATCTTGTTTCAAGATTAAGAGAGGTTGGAAATGGTCATGTAAACATGAGTTATGACTGTTTTTAGTACATAAACTGCCACAAAGGGCATTAGAGGGTGACAATACAATGCAGAATATGGCCTTTAAAACAATGTAAATGCAGTTAATGAGTAACTGAGGTATGTGATTAATGAGGTAATTACAAACATAATTACATAATTCAGGGGCATCGCTAGGAAATTAGCCTCCAAACAAACTAGTTTGTTTACGTTCACTTTATTGTTTTCATTTGGCAGCTCCTCAGCCCTAAAATGGGCTAGGGATGCCCCTAACGTAATTACTGTTAAATAATGACAAAGTATAGGAATGCACATCTAAACAGCAATACTAACTATACATCTAAGGTTTGCATTCCATTCTTTTGGCTTTTCTTCATCTAGAAGACTGAACCGTCAAACTGCAGTGGTTATAATTCTCTACTCAGATCGGGCTTAAGGGGGGAAAGGAAGAGAAAGTCCGCTGTGCCCACAGCCCATTACAAGGTTAATAGAGGCCATGGCTCTCTCGATTGGGCATGGATTATTTATGGGCACTACTCAACACTCCTCAAGGTGAGCGAGAGCATTATTTCCAACAGCACAGGCTTTTGTATCTTTCTGATATGCCAGTGGGATTTAAAATTAGCATTTGCTTATTCTAAGAATGTGGCCATACTTATTTCTCACACAGGCAGAATTAATTATTTTCATCTTGTTTTTTTACTTCTGCTAAATATATTTACTTTAATAGAACTGAACTTATTTTCAGTAATGAGTTATTTAAAAACACCTCAACATATTAATATTACCTTCATAAAGTGAAGAATTTTTTTTTTTAAATAACATGTTGTACAGCTCAGGGCTTAATTGGATTTGCTACAGTCTTAAAGGAATGGTTCAGCCAGAAATCATATTTGCATATGGCACTGCTCAAAAGTTTGAGTTGACCCAATAAATTGGACACTTTCTATGATAACACATACATTTAATTAAGAAGAAAATTCTTATTTTCTAGCTGTTTGGACAATTTCATACCTGACAGTCCTGGGTTTGTCTTTTTCTTACATTGTATACATTTGTATCATCATCAGCAATTACATCACTGGCGACAGGTAAGGAGTCCCCATGCGCTGCCACAGTTCATTTTTGTTGTTTTTTCAGTTTTTTTTTCCTTCTTCTATTGTTTAATGAATGACAATAGCCTGTCTCAACTTCCTCTAATTGGTCTGAAAGTCCAAACTATCCAAATGAATTGCAAATGATCTGAACTGTGGTTTAGTTGATCCGGACTGAGACCACCTCTTTTGGTTGGACCAAATTCTTGCACACCTGCTATTTTGGTTCAGACTAAACTGAACATTCCAAAGGTCTAAAGCAAACAAGCTAAGTGTGAAAGCATCCTATAATAAAATCCACAAACACCTGCTGCCCCAGATACTCAGTCTTCTGTTGAAGAAGTGTGAGGTAGGACAGTATCACTGCTTTTTAGGTCAGTTTTGGTGTCTCCCATAAGTTGTTGACAGTGAGTTTATAGACTTTAGTACAACTGTTCATTCTCTGCCAGATGTTTAACACATTTTAGCATCATAGCATCATGGGCTGTAGGAAATGTGCATTTTCTTTTTCAAAACTACACTATGGTTGAAAAAAGTACATATCTTGTATTCTAGTGATAAACAGTGTATATTAATATATTATTTCATTGGTTATGGACTAAACTCTCTTATTCAAGTGATTATAATTTTTTTATGAGGTTGGTTAAATTGGTAATATTTCCTTTTGTAGTCTGTCCACAATATTCCAATGCGTTAAACGTCTGATGGACGTCATCTCAAGACTTGACTACTGCAGCTCTACAGAAATAAAAGTATGTCCTATCGTCTTTTAGAGGTAGTGTATTTTTCATCATACCCAGATGTAGTTGATAAGCCAAGATATAAAACCAGAATGTAGACTTTTCAAGAAATTACAATTAACAGTAAAAAGCTCTGATGCAGACAAAGCTAAGGTTGCACCCATCATGCTATCATGTGAACCACTGTCCTAAATCTCTGACCCTGTGCACAGGACAAAATCACATTCAGTCAGAAGTCACAGTGGCTGAAAAAAACTTGCAGATGGTCTGGGAAGGAGGGCTGATATATTAAGTTAAGGTGAATGTCAATGAGTGGTAGTGATTGTGCATGAAGGGTCTCAGCTGGATTATCAGCTTACACCATTCGGAGAACCTCTACTGTCCTAGTCTGAAATGAACAAAGTCAAAAAACAATTAGATTAAGATCCCTTAAGCAGCCCTGATTGGAACTGTTCTGTGTGCTGGTATGGAGTTGTTTTGGCCACTGGATGAATGTACATTACAGCTCAAAGGAATTTGGGCTACCCTGAGTTTTCCAAGACAACACATACTTTATTTTTTTTTACCTCTTTGGAAATTACAATACAATCCAAATGCTGCTGCTCCACAGACCTACTTAATGTTCTATAGTTACAGTTGAAGGTTGAGGTAGGACAATCAATGCTTTTTCACTCAGTTTTTGTGTCTCCCACAAGTTATTTACAGTGAGTTTATAGGCTTAAGTACAGCTGTTTACTCTCTGCTGAAAGGTTAACAAATATTTTGTGTAGGACATTTTGGGACATAGGACTATTGTGGATATACTACAATAGAAGATTGAAGTCCAAAAGAAGTCCATAAACAACCTCAATAAACACTACTAGAATAGGAGATATTAGTCCATAAACAACCTCAATAAACACTACTAATCACTAGAATAGGAGATATTAGTCTATAAACAACCTCAATAAACAGTATTAATCACTAGAACAGGAGATATTAGTCCATAAACAACCTCAATAAACATTATTAATCACTAGAATAGAAGATATTAGTCCATAAACAACCTC
>BRDA01054638.1:0-21009 GCA_036984385.1 Crenuchus spilurus | reverse complement strand
TATGACATCCAGCATTTCACATCTTTTACACAATCCTCCATTTTCTTTAATCTGATCCTATCATCAGGTTTAGCTGATATATAAAGTTGTGTATCTCCTATTCTCCTATTGCATGTTACTCAGCAAGGCTCTTCCCTTTAAATTAGCTATATTGTTTATGGCTGTCAAGCTGCACAGTATCAATGGTGCAGTGGTTAGTGCAGCACCAGACCTTGCTCTTCATTCCCATGGCGTTGGTTCGAGTCCTGGGTGCAGCACTTTCTATCTGCAGTCTGAATCCAACTATGTGCCTTATAGCTCTGGGTTTTTTTAAAGGTAGCAGCAATCCAAGGTTCATCCTCCCACCTTGATTGCAGTATCTGGACAGAATATGACTACAGTGCCTCTGATTCCACCCATCACCTTACACAGTATGCAGTTTCCAGCAACATCTAGTGATTTAGTTTCCATATTGCAAAAAACTGAAAACTATTTCCACAGCCCCTCCCTTCCAAACACAAATAATTCTCTACGGTGGCCGTAAGGTGTCAAATCTTTGATACTCCCGAACACGATGTCTAATAGCAGCTTTAGAGCTAGTGATATGTCGAGTGGTAAGATTAATTTTAATGAGAAATTTAGGAAATGTAATATGTCAAATGATCATAGCTACAATGCAGACAAAACATTTTCTGCACTTCAAGTAAAGTAAACACATCAAAAAAAACATTTTTCACAACAAGACGGCGGCGCACAGTTGCGCAGTGGCTTCTCATGCTCCTAGCATACCCAGTTTTAGTAGTTTTTATGTCTGTTTACGTTGGCTCTGATCCTGAATTCACGCACCCTAGGCAGCTGAGTTACAGCCGAACCGAACTCATGCAGATAAGAGACAGTTTAGCCACAGAAGCAGCAACTTTTATTGAGGTATATGTGTATTTCTTCTTCTTCTTCTTCTTCTTCTTCTGTTTTATGACAGCCAACAGTAAAACAAAGCTACAGCGCCATCGGATTTGAGTGGCCAATTCGTCATTACAACACAAACGGTTTTTGCTAACCTCGTTTGTCCTTTTTGAACTACTGTAGAAACATGGCGATGCAACATGGCGGCCTCAGTCGGTGTTCGACCCGTGACCAATGTAGATATAAACAGCTTATTCTAAGGTAAAATAATCAAACGACTTCTTAGTTTATACTGATTAGATGTGTTTTTAATCATTTTTATTAGTGATTACCTTAAACTCGACTAAAAGATAACCCGAAATATTACAGACTGTGCCTTTAACCCCAGAAACTGTCTAACCACTTTGATTTTTTAAGTAATTTGTCCATCTTTGTTAGTTGCTGTACATTAACATCTTGGAGCTAGTGCAAAATGTAAAAAGTAAAAGAAAACAATGGATTCTAAACATGTATGGGAAGTTTTAAAACTGATAATTGGCTGAACCCTGCAGAGAGAGAGAGAGAGAGAGAGAGAGAGATGGTTCATTTTAAATATTAAGAGCTTCATTATTTTAACATGACAAGTTCAGCTTTCTTCTCCTCTCATGTAGACCACAGAGAGCAGATTATTAAAAACAATTGTGATCATTACCACCAATTAAATCATAATTCATCAGTGTGTATAAACATAACTGTTTTTTAAAGGACTTAAACACACAAACAAATGCACAAAATCAGATACGACCAGACGAACACAGCTTCTGCACATGCGGACCCACACAAATGCAGTTAATCAACTCCGGCTCTTGAAGTCAATCCATACAAATTGAGTCACAGAGCCTGTTAACATACTCTGCTACTGGAGTGTTAATGTGATCCACTCAGGTTTGCTGTCTTCTACCAGCCACTGCAATAAAAACATTCTTGTTTGTTTTGCTTAAAAAATACAGGGGAAATAATATTGTCACATTAACAAATGTTTGGATTTTTTTCCAATTTCATCTATGAGCAGTCTTGCTTGTTTTGTTTTAATCCCAATATGTTTTAATCCTGTAACTTTATCTTTATGTACAGGCAGAGGTGCACAGTCCTAGTCCTGGAATTCCAATCTACCCAAGACTGATATAAATGATTATCCTGAAAACCTTCATTTAACCTGAATCAATCTCTAGATGATTACTCTTTAGGACCAGGACTGGGCATCCTTGCTCTAAGCAGTATATGCATTTTGACAAAACTTGCTCAAATGTTACTTTTTGGTGGCTCAAGAGACTTAAAAGAGACATGAGCCAAAATGGAGATATTGGATAGTTTTGGGCCAGAGAAAAATGATAGAAGTGATTCAGAGCAGTGGAGAAATGTTTGAGTGTATACTGAGATTTCTGCCTTAGGAAACCAGTGTTATTATGTTGACAGCTGTGCACACAGTTAGCACTTTTCCACCAACACGGAACCGGCACCGTTCTGGTTCACAAACCTAATTTTGAACCGTTCGGTGCATTTCCACCAACAAAAATAGCGCCCCGAACCAGGAATGTTCGTTCCCAGTGGGAACCAAAAAAATACTTGTTTTTTCAGTGCGAACCAAACGCGCCTGCGCACTCAACGCAAGAAGATGGTGACTCATAGCGTACAGTGGTCCATTGAAGAAACTCAGTTTTTGTTATCTATTTGGTGTTCTCCGGAATTTCAGGAGAAACTTGAGGGGAGAATTAGAAAGGAGAAACTCTACAGCGAGCTGGTGGAGGATTTAGCTCGGGCAGGTTTTGTTTGTTCAAGAGAGCGAGTGGTAAATAAGCTAAAGAAGCTAAAAAAGGACTACAGAGATTCTAAAAAGGAGCTATCGCACAGTGAAGTCTTCGGCGTCTTTTTATTGCCAGAAGTAGCTCTAGATTTGACTTGTGAAGTGAAACAAACATTTGCTCAAATGTTTGCACAAATGCTCGCAAGTAATCGATGCGCTCCGCCATCTTTGCTTATAATTCCGCTTTGTTGATGACGTACACCGTGACGTATCCTCGGTTCAACTAAAACTAGTGGAAATGCAGGCTGGTTCACTAAAAAGCACCGAGGTTCTCATAAGCCCGAACGGCACCAGTTCAAGAACCAGAGTTATTTTGGTGGAAAAGTGCTAAGTGTGAGCCTTGTGAGATTTGTCTCCTAATGAGATAAAATTTAAGATGAGACATGAGATTTTTTTCTCTGTAGAAATAGCTGAGCAGATGGAGGTTTGTGTCTACATCTGAACTTATTGTCATTTGAGATGTTAAAGAGGAAAAGAGGAAAGTCTTTTTTGATCCTCATAAATGTGTACACTTGCTTAAGCTGAATCTGAAGATTTTGAAGCGTAACTCTGTAAGTCTGAAGTATCATTCATTATATTTGAGACTACACTGGCAGTACACCATGGAGTGATTAGTTCTAGCCATGGCATTGATTCACTTAACAGCAGATCAGACAAAGCCATGCTCTCTCGCTCTGTTTACAAGGAAGAGAATCAAAGATGCTGCTGTTTGTGCGATGCCGGAAAGGGCACCAAGGGGGTTATCAGGTATCCCCCCGTGACAACCCTCTACAAACCTCCCAGATGCAGCCAGTCTAGCCTAAGTGTGGAGAAGCTAAAAGAGCAGCACTTACACCATTTTGCCCTTACTCCAACTGCAAGTGCAAGTTTCCTATTTTGCTGTTCTGCTGTTATGAGGCTTACCCACCACACCATGCCAACAGCGTTACCCACCACACCATTTACATCAGCCAGTTGCTAATTATTGTCATTCTAAACAATACCTTATGAATTTTGTAAATAATTTTATTAGATAATTACAGTAGTAACACATACTGGTAATGTATGATAAAGTCAGCTAATTTGTTTTGATATTATACTGATACTGAAAACAGCATATGCATACCACCATTATTACAGTGATAGTTCAGCAAAAGGTGTTTGTAGTTTTGGTCTCTAAGTGCAGGTGATTTATTTTGTATTGGACCTATGAGACTAATTTAGCTAGTTAATATGTAGTAACAATATATGAAACACTTCCACAGTACAGTATCATAGGTGGATTCATGAATCTATTACTGAATGAGACCGAATGACTGAATTTTAATGAGAGACCATTCATTCTATAGTAGGGTCAGAAAGTTTGAAGTTAGAGCCATTGAAATGCTGGTTTCTACATTTATGTATTGTAAATAAAAAAAAAAGAAAAAAAAAAGAAAAAGGAAAGAGCGAAAATCAATGGTTGGTTTTTCTGTCCAGTCGTTCCCTGCACTATTTGGTTTCTTGAGGCGTATTTGTTTCCTGAGGGGCCACGCATGAAGGCCATCTAATCGAAATGTCAATTTATTACCTCAAAGAGGCAGCTCCAAAAGCGGTGTGCTTTTTCCAGGAACGGCCCCACCTCGCTGAAACCAGAGTGGCTATCAACAGCAAGAATTAATGCACTCTGATTGATCAATGCTCTCTCTGATCTATTTCAGTGTCAGAAATGTGAATGAAAAACTTTGATTTTAAGCAAATAAGAGATTGCGCGGATGTGTGTGAGTGCATACTTTTAATGATTTTTTAAATGATTTGCAGAGTTCCACAACTCAACTCAAATAGAGCAAAATACCACGTGTTTAACAAAGTTTAGATATCAACTACACATTATTAATGGCAGCCAGTGCTACAGTATTAGAGAAAATGCTATTTAATAGCTAATGTTAAATGTGAGTGTTAAGGCATTTTCACACCTGTTTGTTTGCTCTGGTCAAATTCAGTTGATGAGCTTGTAAAGTTGCAAAGTAATGAGCTTTGTAAAGTAAAATTTCCCCACTGATTTGGTTTGTTTTCACATAGAGAAAAATCCAAGTATGTACCAGTATGTACCACAACAAACCAAGTGACAATGTTCTCTCCACTTATTCTCTCCACTGTAATCTGTTCGCATGGAGGGATGGGCTACTTCCAAAACACAGTCACCACAGCTTTTTAGTGCTTTTTAACACTTAGTATTTTTGGCCATGTTTCATAAAAGATCAGCAATGAACGTCCGCTTTTCACAATATAAACACTCTAACCAGAAACCAAAAACCGCTTCAGCTATGAATCTTGGGAAAGGTTAAAGTTCAGGAAAATTGTGGATAGCTTAAGTAATTATCTGACAAAATACCAGGTTAACCTACACCTGCTGAATGACAAACCACTTAGAGTGCTTGTCTTGAAAATGCAGTACTGCATTTTTTGCAAGAGTGAACTGAAGGGGTGTTTAGTAAGTGTGACATGTTAAATGTGTTTTGGCTAAAACCTTTCCGAAGTTTGCTTGTGTCCAAACTTGAGTGCAACTACTGCTTTCAGGTCTGCCAAAACTAAATGCACCAAGCATGAAAATGAATCCAGTCAGGTGTAAATCCCCCTAAAATCTACAATTTTACAATCGTCAAAATTTAAATTTGGCATTTTAGCATTTAATTCAACACCGAAACACCAATCAATATTAGCTGTTTAAAGAGCAAATACTATAACTTGTAATCACATTCCAACATAAGATTGATTGTGTATTCTGCTAGTACAATACATTTGTCCAACAAGATAATGTCTTGTTTCAAAAACAGATTTGTTCTCCCTAACACTCTGAAATCCCCACTGAGCTAAACCACTAGCTTCATTTCAAATTACTGACCAAATAATGAGGATATTCTCTCTATTTTGAGTAAATAATTTGCAGCCTTTTAATTGTCACCACCACCACATGTTAGCTACTGGCTAACCCTTACAAAAAAGGATTCAGTTAACCTCATTCATATTCTACTGACAAGTCCTAGATAAAGACTCTATATAAAAATTAGCAAATGAAATCAAATGACCTGTGGGGTACTGACAGAAAGTTGAAGGCTGAGCTAATGCTAGCATGACAATGAGCATCAGTGATTAGCATTGTTTAACATGTAGCTGTTAGTTGTTAAAAGTTGTTAGAATGATGGTTTAGCATTTATTGATTATTACTTTGAAATTTTGTGCTGAGCTAATACTATCATGACCGCAAGCTTTAGTGTTCTACTCTAGTTAGCATTGTTTAACATGTAGAAGTTACTTAAATGTTGTTAGACTGATGGTTTAGCATTTTTTTTATTGTTAAACTGAAATTTTTAAAAGAACAGTGCATCTGTCATTGTTAGCACTGTTTAACATTTAGCTAGCATTTTTTTTATTATTGTTATGCTGTATAACCTCTTCTTTGTTGTCATTGCCACTACGCCCCCACCTCTGCTAACTGTTGTTATCCACATCCTCTTACAGACATCTTTCAAATTTGCTGACAGGGCAAAGTCTAGCAGATAGGTAAGAGTTATATAGTCTTTAAAGCAATAGTTCAGTCAAAAATGCTAAAGTTGCTAGAAAAAAATTACAGCAAACAGCACAGTATTACGTAAATGCTATCAATGCATTCTAGCTTCTGTCTGTTGTTAGCCATGTTAGCATAGCATCTAAGCTCATTCTCTCCTAAATGCAATCTTTATGGATTGGTGTTTATTAATGGCTAATGAATGAAACGTTTAACATACAGAAAGAACAAGTGCCTCTAGCTCTGAATGCTTAGAGATTGATAAATACTCATTGGCTCATAATGGTTCATGGCAATTACAAAGAACATGTTAAATAATAGGATCAGTAAAGTCACTGTGCTCCATTATTGCTGTGTGTGATTATTGTGATAATGTAGTATTATTGATTTGTTTCCAGGCCGCAGATGGAGTGAGTGGGAAACCAAGTAAGGACGTTTGTAGTGGAGCAGACAGCCGTGGTAGAGTCCAGGCGTCTGTGGCCTACCTCCACTGACATCCATCCATCCGCCTCAACCACCTTGCTCCCGCTAACTCCATCCATCCTTCCACCCTTCCATCCCTCACGTCACCCCCCCCATACCAGGTCAGATTTCCCCCCTCTAGAAGAGTCTACCAATAGGGTTTTTAGGGGCCAGCAGACATGGTGCATTCATCTGGCCTGCACAGCCGGCATTTACAAATATTTTTAAGTAAATAACATATCATATTTTTACACAGTGACCCCCAAAGGCTAGTGGAAGAGCCTCCAGGGAGAGATAGGGTCAGAAAATGGGTTCAGTATTGAACTCTCAGCATCTGTTTGGATGAGATTAGAAGATTGTAGAAGAAAGAGAATAACATTAACATACAGTTTTGAACTTTAAAAAAACTTAAATACTTCTTGGATCATAATAAAACTCAAAGAATATGGTTAAACAATATGATCAATATAGTACTGTGTCAACATTTTAGGTGTCTGAGTCAATTAGATTTGAAAAGCTGTTCATCTGGGTAATAATTACAAATACTTTTCATACAATAAGCACTGATTGTATGTAAATATGCTGTAACCCTTTCCAAACCTCTGTTCATGGCAGTTCAATATTATTTGTACTTCTCATACAGTACCAGGTTTGGTTAATCATTACTTTGTACTTTTTATTGTACTGTTATCAGTTTTACAATCACAAACACACACTTCTAACATAAGCTTTAAAAGAATGTAATTTTGTAATTTTTATATGGTACTTCTCCTTGAAAATAGTAATATTGTAAGTAATTTATCCTCATTTTTAAAAATATTTTTAAAACCATTTGAAAATGTCATTTGCATTTTATGAACTTTTCATGGTGAATGGACTGTTAGATAAGGGTAAAATTATTTTTTATAATTACATTTAAAACTTTAATTTAAAATTATTAAAGTAACTTTTTAAGAAAAGAAAAAACAAGACATTGTAAAACATTCAAATCCATCCAAAATTGAAAGGCTGTAGCTGTGATATTGTAGCATGTCTGAATACACCCTTTGGAATACTTCCTGATAAGGTGATTCTATGCCAACTCATCTACACAATGCCCAGTCACTTCATGGGTTTCCATGAAAAGCATAATTCATAAAGTTTTTATCAGTTTACTTCCTGTAAAATCTACTTCCAGTTAAGCACTGTTAAAATGTAAATGACATATTTTGAGTTGAGCTGCTTAGACAATGACTAGAGTGAACTGAAATACTAAATGACTGCAAATGTAATGTGACAGATTTGCTAGAATTTATTATTACTATATAAAACCTTCATTTTACTCAAAAATGTAAAAAAAAAACATTGCTCAAAGATTTTAACTTAAAAATGAAACATGGTACTTTTGACCTAAAAATAATCCAATTAATTAACTTATTGAAAGTATCAGACAGCACAAACGTTTACTTAAAGCAATGCTACATGTTAATTTTAGACATTGTTACACAGCTCATTTTTCTGTTTATTTTGCATAGCTTTATGGATTACAGTTTTTGTTTGAATTAGTTCTTGAATATCCATGATGTGACTGGACCAGGCCTTGTAGGGTGGAATGACCCATAGGTCTCTGCTTGGGATGCAGTGTGTTTCCTTTTCTGAAATGCAATTCGAAAATGTGAACTTAAAATAAATTAGAAAAATAAATATGTACATTTTACCTTGACCATCTTGAGCATCACAGATTCATGAGCATTTCTGTAGGTATTCTAATGAATCAAAAGTATATTATTTTGGTCAAAAAACATTACAGATTAACTAGTATGCATGGGGTATAAGATATATCACCACTGCAATATAATCAGAATAATATAATGGTCTAATAATAGAATTTTTATTGCTATACATTGATGTGTAAATGTAAACTGTCATATTGTTTTACTGTTAATACTGTTTGAGTATTAATTTACTCAAACTCAAAATGAAATATTCTAAAAAGTTGAGAGTTTGGATTTCTGATTTCGCTGAGCTATAAACAAAATTGTATCAACACAAAAAAACACAAAAACTTTACATATGTCACTTTATGTGTATTGAATATAAAATATGGCATTATGAACTAAATTATGAACAACTTTTTCTTGCAACACTGAATTGTGATTCATGTCTAAGACAACTTACAAATCACTCATAATGTGTTTAATTGAACATAGTCTAATGGTGAAGGATCCATAACTAAGAAGCTGATGGTAAATCTGGTCTTTGGGGCCAGTTGCATCTCAGAGCCATCTGTCTGGTGTCTTGGACACACACAGGCCTTGTAGTCAGGGCACTGTGTGTGTGTGTGTGTGGTGTGTTGGTAAGGGTGGATTCCTCAGGAAGGCCCCAGTGCTGACAGTCCCACGGGGGGGACCTGCCTTCTGTTGCCGAGGGCGACGACCCCTCTCATAAGCTCCCCGCCGCCAGTCCCTTGTTAGGCCATAATGGACGACGCATGTCATCAGTAGCAAAGGGACATCCCTTAGGACCCCTCTGGGGCTGCCCTCGCTCGGCCCACTCCCCTTGACTTCTGCTGCTTAAACCACCATAAATAATCCTTTATTTGACGTGCGCTGAAATTGACTGGGGTTTAAACCTCATCATTTAACAATGGGGCGAGAAAGCCAGTCAGAGTCAATGAGCGAGCGAGACGTGCGCATCTGACAAGCGACTACATAAAAATCTAAACATTTCAAACATTGAAAAGTGTCCGATCTCTTTTATATTTTGCGCAATTACCTACATGCTGTTTTTTTCAGTGTGTAAAGAGCAGAATAATGGTTGGTAAATAATTGTAGTTCCATTTAGGCTTTTATGACAATAACAGCGGGTCTCCAACTGCTGCTGCTAAAACTGGGCCTATTGCTATGGATCAGACATTTCCTTTGCCAGATGTACTTAATGTAATATGATTCACTTCAGACTTTGATATTATGCAGATTAGAGACAATAACAACCCAGATACCAAGAGTGTGTGTGTGTGTGTGAGTGTGTGTGTGCGCACCCGCCTAATTGTGCCCAATTTGGGCAGCCGCCACCTTGGACTCGGATGGCCAGCATATTAACTTCATTAGTGATGTCAATGTAATCACCCTGCTCTAAAATAAACAAACAGAGCAGGCCGTGCCAGCGCTCACTGATACTGCCAACACACTACAGCCAGCGCTTCTGCTTTTAGGCCCCGCATTTACATGCAATTATCTTCTTATATAATTAAGCGAGCTCGCTTAACGAGCGCCTTGCAAACGGGTGGCGTAGCTTACCCAAAAGAGCTCAAGCAGAACACAGACAGAAAGGAAGAGTAATTACATGTTGGTATGGCTGTGTTAATGGAGGAGGTTAAAAAAATAAGCTATGATTAAAAAAGGGAGGAAAGGGGAAGAAAAGAAAGTTCTGCTGCAAATGAACCTTGCTATTGCTTAACCATTGAGTCATGTGCTTTATTATAGAAATTGTTTGACCAACACAATCAAATGGACAGTTTTCCCTCTTAAATCTAATATTTTTAATGTAGCTGGTATGTATTTGGCGCCAAAATGTTCATGATGGGGCTACAGTGCTAATGTTGACGCACAGAAGCTATCATGCTTAGCTAGCTTATAAAGTGTCTGGCGCTGCATGGCCTGATGGTATCTACTGGATAAAAATGAACAAAATTCATGCTACAAAATGCTATACTATACTTTGCTTGTGTGTGACATCTCTATTCAGAAATGAAGGCAGTGCTGCCTTTGAAGAACAACAAACGTAATTGGTTATTAGCCACTCTAACCTTAACCATAACCAAGCTATAACAGTTTTGAGTAGTGATTTTGCACATGAATCTATACATTTATAGATAACATGTCATACATCATCAGATACCACATTAGCAAGTTCATGGATTTAAGCATGTAGCTCCAGTGAATAGTAATTGTTTTTTTATTCACCCCTTGAAGAAATTAATCTCTGGATTTAACCCTTACATAACATTGAGCATGCCCACTTACCCAGAGAAGTTGGCAGCGTCCAGTTATGGCACCCGAGCAGCAGTTGGGCATTAAATGCCTTGCTTCAAGGGCACTTCAGCTATGAATTTACAGTTTAAGGTGGGGAAAATGCTATTCATTCAAACCCCCTACCATCAAATTTCCTGTTGTTTTTCGGCCCCAAGCCCTCTTCTTTAACCTTTAGAGCCATGTCTACCCCCAATAAAGTAGTGAACCCTGGACCTCTTCCATGCAAAACATGCACACTATTATTGAGCTGCATAACCAACAAATGATAAGTTCATGAAGGTGAACAGGCAGGTATTTGCTTGTTAACTTAATTTGAGAAAGATTATGTAAATTAAAAATAATTTAATGTTTAAAACATAAAAATCAACACCTATGCGATAGCTAATGGAACGAGTGGCTGAGTATGAAGAACATTGCTGTTAAAGTGTGAGTGCTGGCATGGCAATCTGTCCTCAGAGTAATGAAGCTGTCTCTTTTCTTAAAGCAGCCCAACCTGTGGCTCGCCTCCAGCCCAAACCTGGCCAGCCACAAAGCACGACAAGGCCCTCTTGTCATGTCACACTAGCATAGCAGGTCACCCCCCCCTCCTTCCCCAATCAAGCTGACCTTTTCTTACTGCTACATAATACCCCAAAACCCCTCAAAGGCAGCTGCATTGTGCTGCTAATATGGCTCCTTCAGCAGACCCCAGGTGTAAACTATAAACCCGGCCGGGTCCAGGCTGGGTTCAAAGCCTCGCCTGATGTTGAATGGCTGCCAGCAGGCCCTATCGCCGTGATTGCCGGAGCTTGTAGTGAAAAGACGATACAAACTATGTGCGTCAGTAAGGGATATCTCGCAGCCTTTGTTCTGCGGAGACCGATGAACACTTTAGCAGCCCTCTGAGGGGATTGCCTCAGGGAACCATGGAGCTCCAAGACTCTTCACAACATGAACACGACACCAGACCTCCACAATGCAAAACTACCACGACCTAGGCAGACTAATTGGTGCGGTTCACCTGTACATTTAGTCAACGCCAAGTCAGGTTTTCAAGAGCAAGGCATGAATAGGGCTGTATGTTTGAAGTAGATATCTTGACAATCATCAAACACAAAAAAAGTTAAAGAAAGCTTTTTCCCATTGTCATTATTTACTGTAAGAAGAGGTAGAACACCAGAATAGAGACAATAAAAAAGTTAGAAAGGCACAAAAAAGCTAAGCTATGTCCAAAACTATGTCCAGGAACTGTCATTTAGGGGTCATCCAGAGTGCACTGCAGTATGTAGCATACATGCCGCCAACCTAATTTGGCATGGAATATCCATAGTAAGAGCTGGCTGATATGTCAAAAAATATAACATCATGACACATGAAGACAATTCCACAATACATATATATCATGATATTTTGTGTTTTTGAGGTTTGAAACATTTAAGTATGTCAAAATGCAGCAGTAGAGCCACAGTCAAATTGTATTAAATGTGCATTGAAATGACCTTTAATACATTGCACTGCACAATCAAATTAAAAGGACTAATGATGCACTCTCAATCTAGTTAATCAATAGTCTTTAAGCAATTACAGTATCATTTATTATTTATCATGATAAGAATAAGATATTGTCATATGGTCCAGACCAACCTGTAATGCACAATGATGTCACTTATCTCACCTATATAAATATGTATTGCACATATTGAACTTGAACATATGAAGACATAAACATATATAGGCACCTAAACATTTAAAATATTTTTTGTAGGCAATAGAGGTGGTTAAAGTCTTGGTTAACCAAATCAGGTATTGGATGATAAGTAATAGCAGATTGCTATCACAAGAGGTTGGGAAAGGGTTAACCAAATTTTAATTGTTACTTAGTTAGAACTAATATTAAATACTTACTTATTGGTATTAATTGTAATATTTGTGTTTTTGGGATTCTATAAACATTTACAACATATATTTATTTATGTTACATTTTAAAAGGTTGCTAACAAACAGCAGAGCTCAATAGTCACCTAAATAGTGCACTATTTCTGGTCGAAATACACCATCAAAATGTATCTAAACCTGCTCAAACATCATTTAGATCTTAATTAATGTCTCAACTTGTGCTAACTAAGGTGGACTATGTAGCATTAAGCTATTACAGTTTCTTAAGTCATACTGTGTCATAAACCACATGCAATCTTAATTAATATCTGGTTGTGTTTTTAGTATGTTGAGGTACATTTTGGTGAAGTTGGAGAGAAACAACTGACTATTTAAGCAAATACTGAGTTTCTGTTGACAACATTAGCCGTGTAGCTTCATTTCTAAACAAAATAAGTGAAAAAGCCAAACTTGTTCATCTTAATATGAAGTGTGTGTGGTTTGAGTGAGCTGAGAAGTTTTGCTGATGTATTTTAGAGAGGTTTTGGTGATGTTATTTTGGGATGTTATTCTGTTTCTAGCTAATGCAATGATGTAAGCTAGCAACATTAGCATTGCTGCATCATTTAAAAAAGGAAGCTAAATTTAGGCATCAGATATGGCTTGGCTGATTGACTCCAGTTGAGGTGAGTGCTAAATTATGTAAATATGACTTTTGAATGAATAATTCAACACAATTAATATTTACTTCAAGGCTAAACAACAGATAGATGACCAGATTTGATTTATGAAATGGAAAAGGGAAATATTCATCAATGTATGAAAGGGAAATTAGCCATTTGAACCAGGAAGTCTTGGGCAGTTATTTAAAGTCCAGGATGTTTATGTTTTACCAGGAAAACACTGTGTAATGATTTTTGTTGCCATCTACTTCAGCAAAAAGGCCCACAGAGTGGTCAGGCCCGGAGCAGACAGAATGAACATCTTCTTTGTGTGTTTTGAAAGCCTGGCTGGCATGAGTGCCCACAAAACTTGATTACAGTGCCCTCTTCTGGTGATGACAGAGAGAGAGAGAGAGAGAGAGAGAGAGAGAGAGAGAGAGAGATTATGACATTAGAACTGTAGTGCATGATGTCAATGGCACTTTATTTTGACACAAAATGTAATCACAAACATTTTAAAAAGAATAGTTTGATATAATATCACAGTCTTCACTGATGTAGTTGATCAGTCAGGTCAGGTTGTGTTCTGCACTGAAGCTATGAAGCTAATTTAACTATCGGACATGCTTATACTCCTCTAATTAGCATTGTACAAACAGAATGTCTAAGTAATCATCTACTGGCCTGAAACTAAATTACTATTAACTGTAAGCAAACAAACAATGTAACATCAGAAAAATGATATTTTGAAAAGGTTGTTCATAAATTAATTGAGAAAGGTAAAGCTTACAGTTCATGAAAATCAGAAATCCAGAATCTCAGATCTTTCAAATATTTAAGATTAGGTTTGAGTAGTTACCATTCAAACAGTATCAACATTAAAGCAAAGAAAGGCTTGACATATGTTGCTTTATTTGTAATGAATATAAAACATAACATTTATCTTTTTGAATTAAATTATTCACTTTGTCACAAAATTCTATAAAAAAAATAGGCTTGTGCTTTTATGTATGTAATAGATGTCTATTTCTGATTATATTATATTAAACTGTTAAAACCTAGGCCTACATAACCAAGTCTGCTTGAGCTCACTTAACTCAGTTTGATATGACGATATAGGATAACTAGCTACATTTGGGATTAAGAGACTGTTGAAATACTGACCATTTGATAAAATAAATTGTACAACCATATGTCCACATACAAAGAAACCACATCTAAACATTTACTCGAATTTAAAACAATGACATCCCTCTTTCTTTCTTTCCTGTTTTTTTTCTCTCTCCATTCCTGTTTCTTCTGGCCCCACCAGGAGGGAGGCACTCCAAGGTCTTTTCATTTGCTTTGTTATTATGGCCCCTGTTATCGTGGCTCATTTTTCACCCAGCTTGCATTAAGTATTGATATTGATTTCTTGTAGATGCTGCTGGAATGGATGGACCACACTCTCTTTTTTTTGTTATTGTTTCTGTGGTACTTGTGGGTAATTCATATTGGCTGCAGCGTGGCCTGGTCCTCCAGACCAGGGGGTCCTGACTCCTCATTGAACATGCCCACCTCACCAACATTGCGTCAAAGCATATGTACACAGTATGGGTGATCTGATTCAATTTACAGATGTTTAGGAGATGATTCACTGCAGTCTCAAAAATCACAACAGCGATATTTACATAACGAATGCACAAGCACAGGCTTATGTTTTGGGATGACTTTCTTATGAATATTTTATTGTGAACAATATTAGAATTGATCTTACCATTGCAAAAATAATGCAATTAATGTGTTACGACACAACAATGAATTTCTTTACTGTTAACACAAGCAAGAACACATGCTTTAAGATATACTTTATTTTTTAAACCTGCTATAAAACTTCAGCATTTCAAGGCCCTTCCAAAACACACAGCAGTAAATATTTCAGCCAACAACTCTAAATAACAGCACTTTGCTTTTCAGTGGACAAAGGTGTGTTTCTCTCCTTGACATGCTTTTATCTACATTCTTTTTTATCCATCATTCTTTTTATTTATTGTCTTTTTCTATCTAATGTGTTCTTCTGAATGCTGCACAATGTGGACACATTATTCGTACCATAAATATATTGTAACATATGCTATCGACACAGTCTGTATACACTACAACATGCATTTTAAAAAACACGTTATATAAGAGATCACCAATGTCTCATCCTATGGAATTCATTGTAGGTGAATATTTCTATAACACAAATCCAAGTGGAGTTTCTTGTTTCATGTCCATTAAATTATCATAATGGGTTACAATGAAGACTGATGTCCCTCATATACCCTGGTTGCCACACATTTAGGCCACTTTGTGTGTTTATGAATACAAAGAAAAAATGTGCCCTAAACATGTAAACATCAAGATCTGGCCCAAATACCATGATGAATGTCTGCCCAAAAGCAGGCCAGATGTGGTTACCAGAAGTCAATAATGTAAGCTATTATTGTAATGAATGCATAATGTATCAGAAGTTTTTAAAGCTATTTTTAAGCCACTTTAACTAAAAGTTCACTAAAAAGTTTCACTACAAGTGTATATATATATATATATATATATATATATATATATATATTATATATATATATATATATATATATATATATATATATATATATTCTGGTACCTGCATCTGGCTGGGCAGTTTGTTGTATGTGACCCAGGTCTGAGCTGTATCACTGTTATCTGTGCACCTACCAGCAAATCAGAAAAGAGTATAATAAATTAATAATATGAAATAATATAACCTAAATGATTGGGACCCAGTAAAAAAACACTGTAATCAGTTATTTGATTATCATTGCCTTCTGCCGTATCACCATATCAGTATTTGACAAGACTGATATTAAGTAATGATTAACAGGCACTATATTGTGGAGTTTAATCATGAATTTGAGATTTACATTAACACTGCCATGTTAATCCAGTGGAAGTAAAAGGTAGCCCACATTTGCTTTGAAGGAAACACTATTTACTCCCAAAGCTCATGCAAATCACAAACCTCACGTGTCAGCCTTTCAGGAGACGGCATTGTCGACTGCTCAGAGTGGCCCTCTGAACTCTTTTTGACATGAACATGATTTAATTTGTCTCCTGTAAGCAAATGAGTGTCAGCTAATGTCATCTGAATAAGCCATGAGGGGATTCTGGGCCTGAATTACAACACGGATCCCATCTGGTGGGCCTGGAAGCCCATCCCAGCACAACCACCGCACAGCCAGTGGCCTCCATAGACTCTCTGCAGATATAGAATAACCTGGGGCTAGATTTGATAGCAGCCGTAATCTGTTCAGCTGAGGTTATGTGGTGGGGGTCGGGTCATGGGTTTGAAGGATAAATTAAAGACCCTTGAGGTGGTGGTACCTACAGTACAGTCCTAAGCCCTCTCAAAGGCTATAAAATAACAACCTAGCAAGTACTCGCACACATCTACCATGTTGATTTAACACCTACAATATTTGTGTCTAGTTGATCACTATAAGACTTGATTTTGGTAGTTTTAGTGTTAATTCACAATTGTAGGTGCTATATGACTTATACTGCACATTTGACCAGTTCAACAAACAGATATGACTGATTTATACTCAAAGTTTGCATTAGCACCTTAGTTTTATGGTAATACTTTACTGCAAAGTTCTATTCTTGAGGATATGTAACCTGACATAACCCTACATAAAGTCATAAAGGCCTGTTTCAACAGGCTTAATGACTCTTTGGTCAACTTTGAGCAACACTAACATATGTAGCCTTTATGACTGATGATGCCAATTGGAATAGACCTTAATAAATGTTTTTGTATATCTATGTCATTTGTAATGACAAGCTTGTATAGCTGGATGAACAGTACCCTACAGTAAAGCATTACCAGTTGTGTTTCTAATACTGGTTTTAAATAGTTAATTCAGTACAGTCTTCATTCATCACTGTAGGTCTTAAATCAGCACCTTTCTACAGCACTTTTGATTAGCTCCCTAAACGGATTGGTCTATGTAAAATTTCAGTCAGCATATTAGTGTTATTTATTATTCTAACAATATAGTGCCAATAATTCTCTCTCTCTCTCTCTCTCTCTCTCTCTCTCTCTCTCTCTCTCTAAAAGAGCCCTATCTCAGCCATAATAGGCCAAACCCATTGAAGTTTTTAGCGAAGGCCATTTTATGATAAGCAGTCATTAGATCTGTTCGCTCTCATTGCCAAAGTGTTGGCTTGATCCCGCCAATCAGCTCTCTCAGCCTGTAGTAGCTTATGTAACCTTGGGCACCATCCAGCTCTCTCCAGCTGCCCGCATTAGCTAGCGCCTCTTCAGCTGCTTTGTCCTCACGCCGGCGCTAAGATCTTTTTTTTGCCTCCTCTCCTCCTCCTCCCCTCATCCACCACTCCACTCGTACCCCTCCCTCATGTTCGGACAGCTGTGTTTGGGGCCACTCGTTGCTCCTCAGCTGCCTGTAATTTTGGATGTAGTTGGAAAAGGTGGTGGTGGTGGTGGTGTTGGGCGGGAGGGTGATTGAGGTTGCCAAGTGACGTTTATGACGTTTATGTGGAGGGAGAAAGAGAGAGAGATAGAGTTCTTCTCTCTTTCTCTTTCTCTCTCTCATGAAGCAGGCTTGATTTAATTTGCGGCAGCGAACATTGGCGCACTTACACACAATATGGCCGTTTAACCAGCACTAGAATGCAAAAGTACTACTCAACTCGCAGTGACAGGTGCGATCAGTCAGGAACAGATATCAGTTGCTGTTTTCCACCAGAGGAAACTGCCTATTATGGCTTGCACACTAGTCATTGAAAACCCTGCTCACAATGACTCTGTGCCATTACTCCTGTAGGCTACTTTATTGTATCACATAATCAAGTAGCAAATAGCTAATGAAGCCAGATTCCATCATGGGGCCTTTCTGTTGACAAAAAGAAAGGGCCAGTATCGATATGTCTTAATTATCCTCTCAAAATGTGTTTTCCCATTCCAGCCCCCAAACCTATATTTTAAAAGAGCAGCACCAGAGTAGTTAGCAATGCCTTGTTGCTTCTTTTCTACTTCAATATCTACAGCATTCCCAGACAACAGCCAATTGTTGACCAAATACAGCACAATTAATGCAGCTCCTGGTCAGTTATGGCAATGATGAGTCATGATGGGTCAAGATTGTTATGGCATTTGAACTCAAGTAGCCCACATACAACCTACCATGTGAAATGTTTATTATCTATGTTGGCTCAAAATTGGCCCAACTATAGCCCGCCAACTGTATCATCATCTCACTTATGGTTTAATTCAGACTAAATTATGACCGTATTTCAGCACCCAGATTTGGACAAAGTCATCACCATCATTCCACGGCAGCATGTGGGCCGATGAAAGTAGCAAGTGTGGGCCAGAACTGGGCCATCACTCGTTTGCTATCAGGGTAGGAGCAGCCATCTAATAAACTACAAAACTGCTCTGAAACACAAGCCCTATTGCGTCTCTGTAACAGTGCTGCCATTTGAAATAATACCTATTAAGCATCAAGGGAGTGAAAGCAATGCAATTTTACCTCCTCTTAAGTCTTTTTGTACTGACTGAAAAACAGGAACGATTTTCCGGTGCCTTCGAATTTCTCAGAGAGGCGAGAAAAGCGTATCAAATATGCATGAGGTGCTCAGCAAACAATGCCCAATAGTCTTATTCCTCTTAAATAAAACTACTTCCACGGTCTGGTTGAGAGCTTTAATATTGCCTTAAATATTAAAAGAGAGAGAGAGAGAAAGTAAGAGAGAGAGAGGGCGAACTGGGGCCTCATCTATTTTTCATTTATTGGGTACAAATGTAAGAAGTCATCAATCTTAAATAAATTACTGACATTTTCATCTCAAATAAAAAAGGGTACACTTTATTCAGAGGGGGGAAATGGATTGCCTATCGAATGCAGCAGCACTGGCAAATGTGTACGGTGCGTTTGAGAGTGCAGGAGGGTTTTATTTCAAAACAACGGCATGATTTTTAAGCATTTAAAAGGAATGAAAATGTTGAAAGCAGGCAGTGGAAAAACAGGCCATTCAGTGATGATTTTACGATACGAATGTGGGTTTGGGCAACAACGTTGAGGTTTTGTGGCGAGGCCTTTTCTCTCCACAAATCTTCCAAATGGATGAATGCATAAGGGACCTGCATGGAGTGATTGAATTTGTAAAGCCAAATCACTGTGCTGTGCCTCGGCTCCCCCTCAGTCAAGAAGAATAAATAATTAAGAATTAAGCAAGGAAATTCACTCAGTGAGCCTTTATTGCGAGAGCTGTTGTTGGCTAAAGCAAAAATCGATCCCTTCACTTTCTGTAAGAAGGAATAAATGTGGGAAGAATTACCGCAGAATTATTTACAAATGATGACTGAGAATGGAAACCGGTGTACAGCGCCTTCATTACTCATTTAATACAGCCATAATTATATTGTGTTTGAATCGTATATTTCTGAAAGGTGAGATCGGTCACTGTATGCCTCGGGGCTTGGGGCTGTGTAATTACAGCATGGTATACAAATGGGCTCTGTAATGGGGGCACAGTAGCAGCAGCAGTAGCGGTAGCAGCAGCGGTCGCCCCACGGCCCTGAATGACCCCACCAGAGGATTACTGTACAGTAGGGGGTACCCCTTTTTCAAGAAGGGGGAAAAAAGGAAAAGAATAACTGAAAAATTGTAACCCCTCACTTTTGGCACCTACAGCGTCAAGCACTCTTGGTACCATGAGGCAACTAGCACTCCTACTACCATTTCACTCACTTAGAATATAAGCGACAACTAGCTCTTCACTTAGCATATCACTAACTAGCCCTTCACTTAGCATATCACTGACAACTAGCCCTTCATTTAGCATATCACTGACAACTAGCCCTTCACTTAGCATATCACTGACAACTAGCCCTTCACTTAGCTTATCATGGACAACTAGCCCTTCATTTAGCATATCACTGACAACTAGCTCTTCACTTAGCTTATCATGGACAACTAGCCTTTCACTTAGCATAGCACTGACAACTAGCCCTTCACTTAGCTTATCATGGACAACTAGCCCTTCATTTAGCATATCACTGACAACTAGCCCTTCACTTAGCTTATCATGGACAACTAGCCTTTCACTTAGCATAGCACTGACAACTAGCTCTTCACTTAGCTTATCATGGACAACTAGCCTTTCACTTAGCATAGCACTGACAACTAGCCCTTCACTTAGCTTATCATGGACAACTAGCCTTTCACTTAGCATAGCACTGACAACTAGCCCTTCACTTAGCATATCACTGACAACTAGCCCTTCACTTAGCATATCACTGACAACTAGCCCTTCACTTAGCTTATCATGGACAACTAGCCTTTCACTTAACATATCACTGACAACTACCCCTTCACTTAGCTTGTCACAGACAAATAGCCCTTCACTTAGTGTATAACTGACAACCACTCAACTCGTTTCTCTGAATGCAAATGGCCATAATTATTCTGATGGCATCAGAGAGCTAGACCCCAAGAAGCTGCTTAGATGTATAATTGTTATCAGTCTTGATTACTCAAACCTGGAAAGCAGCCAATTCTGGACCAGATATTGACCAGTTAAAGAACTTATGGGTCAGTTATGACCAGGGTTCTAAATTAACACCCGCCAACCCGCCAAATGCGAGTAAAAAATCATTTTGGCGGGTGTTGATAAAAACTTACTAGCCAATTTTGCCAGTGATGCAAGAGGCATTACATGCATGATACATAAGGCTCCGTT
>BRDA01054637.1:0-17317 GCA_036984385.1 Crenuchus spilurus | reverse complement strand
ATTGCATTCAGTTTTTATTCACAATTTGTTTAGTGTCCCAACTTTTTTGGAATCCGGTTTGTAGTTTGCTGTCCTTTGGGATCATTGCTTTAATATGACAGTCATGTTTGCACTAACACTATCACACCCAGCACATATTCACAGGAGTTTTCCTATTTTAACCCTTTCTCCAGCTTTGTTTCTGGTGGTTAATTCCTTCTGTCAATGGATATTTCTCAGTTTGTGGGATATGTGACATGGTATCTGGCAACCCAGTGCAAAAGCAGAAATGAAACCGTGCCCAGCAAAGTGTTCACTGGGTGTCACTGTCCCCCAACCACAGACTGACATTCACAACCAGATACTTTACAGATAACCTTTCTTTTTCATGTCTACGTTACACCAAAAATAGACCATAATTAATTTTTAAAAATGTAAACTGATATATGTTGATATGTAATTTCAAGCTTTTTTTGTTTTACTGCTGATCAATATGATTTATATATCAGAAATGCAGAGTCTCAGATTATTAGACTAATTAATTTAGGCAATGTTCAGACCAGGGACATCGCTACATTAGGGGCAGGTACAGCCTGTCCCCACCAGATGTCGTTGTGGAGCACTGTGTGAAAATTTTGTCTAAAATCATTTTTATTTAAATATCATTTTCTAACATTGTTGTGTATTTGACTTGTGAAAATGGCAGTAGTTCCCTATACACTTAAAATATTCCTGTATGTTTTGGGTAAGGTCAGTGCTGTCAGCAGTCTTCATTTAGTTAGTGAATATGGGGGCAACCAGAGAGCATCCTTTTAAGCAAGTGCAACACACTTTCAATAATGAGCCGTGGGGCAAGCTAACCCAGGCCCCATGCTGGGTACAGCCAATAAAAAAAAAGAAAGATTTGCATACGTGAGCTTATGTGAATATCGTTTATGGTACCAGCGTTGCTACGCACCTTGCCAATGAAAAACATCACAGTAACTGTTAGCCGCTGCTAGCAAGGCACTATATTGACGTCAACAATTAAATCGAAATTAGCAGATAACAGACAGTCATCTTACCTCAGTAAAATGTTTATTTCCTTTCTTCTTATGGTCCCAATAACCATAAAAAGGTAAAGGCAGTGGAAAATCCCGACAGGGGATGCATCTCATTTGCCGAATTTGGCACAACACCAGATTATGCTTTTTGGAATCTCATTGATGACGTGAATTTGTAGTTGAATTAATTGGTTTTTGTGTGGTTTTACTGATGAGTGATGCTGCCCACAGAATTTATTGTTCCCCACCTGGCTTTCTATTCTAGAGATGCCACTGGTTCAGACAGCAAGCCTAAATCCAATTTTCAGCCAGTTTAGGCTTTATCCAGGCTGATTGTTGGTAGTCTGGACAAATGGTCAAAAACCATATGAAACCCGATTTTTGCTAATCTGAGCCAAGCCACATTTGGAGGTACAGAGCTGTCTCAGTCCAGACGCTTTTGCTGCTTAAATCAAATTTTGAATTGCCTTTGAGGTTACTTGTAACATGACAAAGAACAACGTGTCAAACCCAGAGTGACAGATTTAAGAATCGTGTCCCAGGTTTCCAGGCCCCCAAAAACCCTCCATCCCATTGTTTCACAGAACGTCACCCTACACAAACTTAAAACTAATCCAACATCTAAAGTCTAATCACAGATGTTTGAGGAAGTTATAATTGCTTTTAATTACTCCTAAATCTTATTTCAGTCTTACTCTAATCAATATTTTCAGATCCCTCAACTGGGGTCTTCTAATATGAGAATGTCTACATAAAGCATCTGCAACACCATTTTTCTGCTGTGTGACTGAGTTTTGGCGGTCACTGTACATTTGATGGTAGTCCAAAAACCAACTCCCACCACCTCTGAAATTTTACCCATGTCTGCATTCAAATAAATACTGCAACTTTGCAGGAAACCTGCAGACCTGGCTACTGTTGCTGTAATTACTGACGCCTGCACTGTTAACACAGAAACTGAAGCAGATATACTTGTGATGTACATACAGACAAATGTGATCTGATCACTTACTAATAACTGTTTTCAGAAACAAATCTGATTTGTCTGCAGTTTGAACGTATCCTTAGAGTTTGAGGTAGTATCAACATTATAATTTTTTTTTCCTGTAGAATGATTTGCTTTCTTACTCTCTTACTACTATTACTATTTTTTTCTTACTCTCACCATTCAAATGCAGGTTATTATGAAGAAAATAAAAGTCAAATAAGCAGATATTTGTGTAAGGACTGATTTCCAGAAGTAATGAGAAATAACCATGCTTTGTTAACGACCCTCTTCCTCTAGAAATGCTTTACTGCAGTCCGCTCTGTCACATGAAGCACTGTTTACACCGTTAGATGTGCGGCGTTTCGACCTGTTTACTTTATGCAAAACGGAGAGGCTCCGCCCACTCCTCGTGCTCCTGCCTGTTTAAGTGTGCGCGTGTTAGCTGGGGCTGTTATGGTCTGTCTCAGTAAAACTGAGGCTGTTAAACGAAGCACAGCTGTCTGACTGTTGGTCCAGGTTGTCGTTTTATCCCGGCTTAGTGTTGAGAATGGGCTGCGCTATATCAGGGCTGGGTTTAACACCCAGGCAGACAACAGAGAGCCGAGCAGAAGAAGAGCAGCTCACCGAGGAGCAAATCCACATGATTAAAGACTCATGGAAAGTTATTCAGGAGGACATCGCCAAAGTTGGAATCATCATGTTTGTCAGGTGAGAATGGATATGAAGCATGTGTACAAGGAACTAATCTACACCTTAATACTTCAGACAATCTAATAATTTAGATTTAATGGTGCTCAGTGGTTATATGTTATAAATAATGACGTTGTACTGGTATAATGGACATTCACATATACTACTTTGTTTACTTCATCTTGTGAGCTGTTAGCAGGATATATAGCAGAAAAACATTTTTTAAAATTTCATTTCATTAATTTGGTCCATTATAGATTATTGCCCTATGCTTGAATTGTTCATGTGATGTTACATTATGCAACAATTTTGAATTGACTAAGATTTTAGCATAAGCTTCCATTTTTACTGGCTGTAATTGTTTTCAAGCTCATAATTTAACCACTAATGGAAGAATAAACTGCTTTTTTGTATAAGATCAGTCAGCTTCTGTTTCGCTAAACATTATAGTATCTTTAACAGAATATAATAACCCAGCAGTTGTTTTCATGTCACCCATTCAATGTTGACATGATTTTCCAGATTTTGCACAGATGGTCTACTTGTTGTTCAAACTGTTAAATCTTTTATTTTGTGTGGCCTGAGATGCACCTTGTTTGCATCCTTTCTTAACTGTAAAATCCCTAAAAATCCATTTTTAAAAAGTAATTGGTTCACCCATATCCACCAATTTGCCCATAACCCGTCACCGCATGAAGAAATTATGGTTAAAATATCCCAGTTTAGTGCTGTAAACAGTGAAATGCATTTGGTACAGTGAGACATAGCAAGGATGTGTTTCACTCAGTGTCATCAGACATATTTCATAGTAAACAACTCATATCAGCAGGGTTTCCTAATTCATTAACAAACTGCTGTTGTGAAGCCTCTACTAAGCAGCTCTGATTAGTAATTACAGACCTATTTCAAATATACAGTTCATTGGTTAGATCTTTGTGAAAATATTCTACAAGCAACCTACTGGATTTGTCACCTTACATTAGACAAATTCCAGTCAGGGTTCCAAAATAATCATTGTACTACACCTGCTCTAAGGTTATTAATAACATTAACTTAAATGCAGTATCTGGAAAATATCTGTTCTACTACTTCTATGTCAGTGCTGCCTTCAATATCATTGTCTATAAAATTCTTCAGACTTGACAACTGGGTGGGACACTTCTAAAATTGTTGATTGAAGGAAGTAATATGTGGAGATAGAAAACTGTTTCAGAGAAGGTGCCAGTGACCTGTGGTATCCCCCAAGGTTCAATCCTTGGGCCTCTTCTGTTTAATTTATACATGCTCCCTCTTGGTCAGATTCTACAAACTATGGGATGCCATATCACAGTTAAGCAGATGTTACTCTGATTTAATTGACACTGTTGCCAAATGACTGGAATTCCCTCAACTCACTTAGGGTGTGCATCACGCCTTGGGTGCATCACTCAGTGGATGAGACAAAACATTCTGCAGCTGAATTAAGATAAGACAGAGTTTATTTTATTTGGAAACAGCAATGAGAGGCACAGTCTAGCTACCTCTCTGGATTTGACTGCATTTTAAACAAAAGAACAGGCTCATAACCTTAGTGTGTACTACTGGCCTCAGATCTCTCTAAGGTTGTTTTACTGGTCTATAAATTACTTAATGGTGTAGGACCAGCTTACTTATCTGATATACTGCAGAGATATGAGCTGACTAGAACTCTCAGTCAGCTAGTCCTGCCTAAGATATAGACCAATCTGTCAGTTGGTCCTGCCTAAGATATAGACCAATCTGTCAGTTGGTCCTGCCTAAGGTAAAGACCAAACATTTTTTTTCCATCTTCTATGCAACCATATCCATCGACATGCAGAACTGAGAAAGGTGCAGAAGGTGCATCTTACTTCATGCAAAGTGTTAATGTAGTCAGATGCGTGTGTGAGATAGAGTAGAGAAGTAAGTAAGTAAGCACTACACAGACAGCTTTTAGCCATATCAGTGTAAATGTGTCCCTGGAGAAGATCCAGACAGCTGGAAAGACTGACTTTAATGTTTTGCCTGAAAGCTTTGAAACCCTCATGCCGCTAAAGGCACCCCATTTCTAACACACAGTCACCAAACCTCTGCCATCAGCCTTATGAATATTCGGTAACCTGGAGGACAGTACTTTTAAATCTTCTGTTAGACTGTGGAGGTGTGAAATGATTTGCCTTAATCCCACAATACTTCCCATTTGGTCAGTCCTATTAAATTCAGTCTTGTTTGGAAGTTCTCTCTGTGTTCAGAATGCAAAATAACCACGATGGAAATAAGTTTCTCTGAACCTTAAGGCATTATACATCTTTTATACATCTCATGCATGCATTAAAGCCTCTGTTTCAGAGTAAATGAGTTTCCCATACACTAAAGGGATTGAGCTGATTGTTGAACGATTGTTGATAGAGCTCCAATGCCAATTACCAGTCGTCCATTCAAATACCTGATTGAGATCTGCTTTAACTATACACAGATACGCCTCCTTTACTGTTTGCTTTTATAAAATAAAAATAAAATCCACTGTATTCAAGAAAATATCTGAACTACCATTTTGAGAGGCACAGAACAATCATTTAAATAAAGGGTCCCTGGTTGTCTTTTATCCTCCAGATTTCAAGTCTTAATGTATTGTAATTTTTCTCAATATTTCTGACTACTACGTGTTGAATTGGTAACAAATGATAGTTTTCCCCATGAAGCAAACTGCTACATTTAATAATGAACAACAGCAAACAAGCAGAGGCAACAACTTAAGAAAATTAGATAGTAAAAGCTATTAGTCTTGGCAGTAAGTGTCGGTTTACTCAGAAAACCATGAATATTGTTCAATACAATGAATACCCATATAAACTAGTGCTTTTCTATATCTGAATGTGTTGGTTTGACCCTATCAAACCCACTTCTCATAACATACACCATTTGTCATCAAACACTTAGTTTGCTTAATCAATACTTCATTATGTTAAGTCAAGTCTGCTGCTGATGAATTTAATACATTCTTTAGGGATGCACCTAAAAGGAAAAAAATTTACCAAAACCAAACAAAATAAAAACATTTGGCAGGATACCGAACACGGTTTTACATTTACATAAATCATTATAAAATTAGTAACTAAACTATTTCCAAAAATAAGTCTTGTTGTCTGGAATGAATGAATGAATGGGCGGCACGGTGGCTTAGTGGTTAGCACGTTCGCCTCTCAGTGCTGAGGTCTTGGGTTTGAGTCCGCATCTGAGCGGAGTTTCCATGTTCTCCCCGTGTCTGCGTGGGTTTCCTCCGGGGACTCCGGTTTCCTCCCACAGTCCAAAAAAATGGATATCAGGTGGATTGGATACTCTAAAATTACCCTGGTGTGTGTGTATGAATGAATGTATGTATGTATGTATGTATGTATGTATGCCCAGATATGGTTGGCACTCTGTCCTGGGTGATCCCCCCTAGTGCTCGATGCAGTCCTCCAGGTGGATGGTCGCTTCCTGTTGAGAGTACGCTCTGCGCGACTGACTGCCGCTTCTCACCGGAGTGTGTGTATAAGAAGTCTGTTGATTGTAAAGTGTCCTTGGGTGTCTAGAAAGGCGCTATATAAGTATAATGTGTATGTATGTATGAATGTATGTATTTTAATAATTTGGTTTGAACTCTTTAAGTTTAATATGAAAATGGCTAAAATGAATGATGTAAGACACATGCATGCTTTGTATGTTTAATTTGAGTCTCATTGGCTACAGACACTGAAACACTTAAAATTTCTTCTGTTAATTATGAGACAGCCCCTAACACTGCAGCTCAACTGTTAGCTAGTGTTTAACACAAACACAAAGCTAAGCGGCTGTATTGTCTTCACCATAACAAGTGTAGTTTGTGGTTGTAGTTTGTTGTCATCTTCCATTTCACCACCAAACTATAACTATGCTGGTGAATCTATGTTTTGTTAATTGGTGAATTGTTTGGTATAAATTATTTGGTGTATTTACTTATTCAGCTGAACTGAAAGTGTGTTTTTGCCATTTTGGCAAAATTATCACTTGCCAAATTTTTGGTGCATGCCTAAAATTCATGTGATGGCTGAGGTTCATCATGGAGAACATCTGGAACCAAACATTGCTTTTCACACTAGCTCATAATATAACTAAATGTTTGTTACAGTTGACAGGTGGATGATGGAGGTATTATTCTAAGCAGTGTTAATTGCTTGTTAAATACTTGAATATTATGGAAAAAATGGCTAAATCCTGGAAATGTGTATCTGTATTTACACTAAAAGGGTGTGAGAATCCAGATGTATTTCTGCTCTGCTCTGCTCTGTGGTTGCTGGACATTCTGCAGGGGTGAACTTGACCACTTGGGGTTGTGTTGTGCTGGGAAACTGCAAGAACACACTCAGCCTGGTGTGAAAGGTGGCAGGGTTCCTCTGACACAGTGTGTGTTTTAGCCCATCTGGAGCAGACACTGTTCTCCAGCGAGTTTACTGAGAGCTCAGTGATGGAGCACGTGACCAAGAGTTTGAAAAGATGTGATACAGGAGGCTTCACACACACTGAGTAAGAGGAAAAAAAACTTCTGCAGATGTCTCTCAAACAGATTGGGGAGACAGCTGTAACAATGGAAACTGACACTGGAGTAAATGGGTTTGTGTACCAACTAGAAGCTGGAGGGTCTTTGGAATAACATTAAAAGTCAAAGCTGGAATAAGTCACTGGGCTGGGAGAGTTGAGTTTTCTCTCAACTAGACAGACTATTTAGATGTATTATAACACAAACCAACCGAAGTTGGATATAAATTGATACAATATAATATCACAAAAGAACATGTCGTATTTTGGGCTAAGAACGCAGTATCAATATGGTAATCCCAAGTATTGATGTCTAAGTATTACACCATAGCTTTACCAATGCATCCCTAAAATGGTGTACATCAGGGGTGTCTAAACTTTTCTTGTTTGGGACCAAAAAGAGAAAATTATGCATAGTCACAGGCCACAGACTTATAATAGTAGTATAAGAGTTTTTTGGTGGTCATGGTATATTTTTAATGTAGTCCAAAAAACACTCCACCATCACCAACAAATTTATTAGCAACTGCATTTAAAAAAAAAAGCCAAAAACTGTGAACCTGACAACTCTGAAGCCACATCATCAGCATAGCTACAGTTACTGACACCTTCATCATTACCACAGAAACGTGGTGTCTGGAAGCATAAATCTAATCTGATCACTTACAAATGATCGTGCGGTCTAGATACATAGCCATTACATTACCGATTTGGATGTTTCTGGCACAAAGTGCTTCCTGATGTATAATGCAGTGCAACTTCACAGCCTCACCTGCAGACTCACAGACTTTTTGGCATATCATGGAAGCCATTCTGTTTCGCTCGCCCATCATGGTTGAAGTTTCATTAGTGGTGACTCCACACAACTTGTCCAAAGAAAGACTCATATTTTATATGGCAACTGACACAGCCTCAAAACTTTAATTTCCTGTTGTTGAACCCGTAAGGCTACTTAAAATTAGGAGCTCTTTCAAAATGCTGGAGTTATCCTCAATTCCTCACAAAAACATTAACAGCTGAGTCATGTCTGTGGCATCAGACCTGTCATCACATGTGATTGAATAAAAATCGGATACTTGCTGCTTTAAGTTGGTAATGAGAGTAATATTAATACATTTTTGCGACTTTTCTGGGCACATTATACCACTGATTTTAGCAAGGCACTCTGTTATAAAGGCACCCTCTGAAAAGGGTTTCCCGTGCTGGGATATGAGTTGAGGTACCTTGTAACTAGCCTTTGTAGCATTTTCTTGCACTTGATTAGCACAAACAACTGTTTTTGTTGAACTGACAAGCTGCTGCTAGTTGTTTCATCTTCTGTTGTTGTTGAACACCAATGCATGACTTGAAAAAGTGATGTTTCATTCCAAATGTCTCTTATGATTATACTCCTTCACTACAGCAACTGTTTTTGTTTTCGCCAATTTTCTCCCCTTCCCAATGTGGTAGTAGCCAATTAACCCATCCCATCCACTAGGGGGCTCTCCCCATTAGTTTGCACTGTCCCTGACTCTGGGAGGGTGAAGACATGTACGACTCCTCCGTTGCATATGATACGGTCACCACCTCTTTTCGAACTACCGCTTGATACACAGTCAGTGGGGAGCCAATGTTCTCGGAGGAAAGCGCAGGGTTCCCAGCTCCAAATGGACCAATCAGTAAACGAATGAGCCAGCGGAAATTGCAATATGTGAGTGAAAGTGCTGTCTATGCACTCAGAGAGAGCACGGCCAATTTTTCCTCTCTGTGGGCCCCGGCTGTTGATGGCAAACAGCATGACCAGGATTCAAACTCGTGATCCTCTGGTCATAGTGTCAGCGTCTTAGCCCACCGAGCCACTCAGGGCCCTACAGCAACTGTTTAACAAATTAAACATACACACGTCCCTCTGAGCTCAGTGAAAAAATATTCATTTTCCAAACGTGCCTGAAATCTTCTGCATTGCCTGTCTATTTTTTTTCTTTTCATTTAAATGAAAAGCATTATGTTTGGGGGGGGGGAGACAACACTGCATTCCAGCATAAAGCCTCATCCATTCTTTGAAACATGGTGGTGGTAGTGTCATGGTTCAGGCCTGTTTTGCTGTATCTGCGCATATGTCATGTCTTGCATATGTTACTATATGTGACATTTAATCATATAGCAGTTTGTTCCATTCACCACCGAAAACGAACTGAGTAGACAAGCTCCACATATCTGTTGAGATCCAGGCTGGAAAATGATGTTCTTTTTCATAATCATTTGGGAGAACATTTGCTGATATGACCGGGCCATTTGGAAAACAGCTGATTTTTATGGCAGAGTGTAAAAAGTGAGTTTTTTATTGTGTTGAGCATGGGAGGGGGGGGGTTCTCTTTAATGGAGAGATGTGATTAGAGAGTGCAAATGGTGTTAACACATTCATGCTTGGATTTTTCTGTATGAAAAGCTGACCTAGCTCTGATGAATCAACCAGAGAAGGATAGAAAATCTGCATTATAGACAGTTCTGAATATGATACCTGAATGATATCAGATCATTTAATTTTTCACTTTAAAAGTCACTGCACTCTAAATCTAACATGTATTAGTGGTGTTGTATTTTTGCGCTGTTGCCCAATTTTTACCACATGATTTAAGAATGCTTAATGAATGTATTCTTTATGGAACCCTTGAACAAATGTAATGATGGTTCACAATGTTAAGGATAGCAGAGATTTATGCTGGTGCAGTATAGCACAGACTAGATTGTATAACAATAATTGTATTATGAGATTTACTCCAGGGCACTTTTCCTCTTATACAGTGATATATAATGTGTACTTCCAGGAGAATCTGGACTGCATCATCGCAATGGCCAGAAATCCCTGATTAAGTCTATTCAGTTGCTTCTAAGCTTGGTAATTAGACAGTGTCTTACGGGGTGTCAGCTGGCTGCCTCTCTCTCAGAGGAAAGAGTCTATTCCAGGTTTCATTTGACACTACCCTACTGTGGCTTACACACACCTGTCTGAAAGACCAAGGAAGGTCATTAAGGCTCCACAGGGAAGCGAGAGAAGATGAACTGGGGAAGCCAGCAACAAGGACAGAAAAGAGCTGAGAGACCACCATGCTTTCTTTACTTTTATATCCTCTTCCTCATAGCCTGAAAAACCTGCTTTGATTGCAGCTCAGGTCACAGTATGCCAGGAATCAAGAAGGATGCGGACAAAAGGAAAACCTCTTTAATTCAATCTTCTTCATTTCAAGACCACCTGAGACTTTTCCATAGAAACTGTACACAGCTAATATGATGTGGTTCCATGTTATTCAGTTATGTGCAGTGTGATTAGCTTATCAGGTTATCTACCTGCAGGTCTCTTGTGTGTTGCATTATATAATAATAAACATTTCAGTAGCTTTCAATTTGTGATACGATCCATCTAGCAACATCTGCTTTGAATCAGCTATAACAGTTCTGCTGGAGCAGTCCACAAATAACCGAGCTTTGGGCATCACACAAATGAGATCACAATCACATTCACACCAGGCTAATTTGCTCCAATAGGACCATTTGGTATTCATCTTTAAGTCAATTTTATGCCTCCGTTCTTATATAATTAAACAAACTTTCCTTTTATCTGAGTTCAGAAGTCAGGCAGTGATGTCATTTGGGAATTTGACATCACTTTTAAAAAATACACCCAGGCTAATTTAGAGAAATGTTATCTTGTAATTGCTCTTCACCTCTGGCCAGAGTACCACACCTAATGTCTCAGTGTAGTCAGTAGCATTATGGGTAATATATGTTAGTTAATTTTATGCTAAACTGGTTTAATAGAAGTTTATTATCTTTTTTTATATACTGTACATTTTTGCCCATTTTCTCACTTTCCCAGTGTGGTAGTCGCCAATTAACCCAACCCATTAGTTCCTCTCCCCATCACTTTGCACTGTTGCTGACTCTAGGAGGGTGAAGACATGCACACGCCTCCTCCGTTGCGTGTGATACAGCCACCGCCTCTTTTCAAACTACCTCATGATACACCGTCGCTGGGGAACCAACACGCACAGAGGAAAGTTCAGGGTCTCTAATTTTTAATGGCCCAATCAGTAGACTCCTGAGCCAGCAGACATTACAATGTGTGAGTGATGGGGAGAGAGAGCGCCATCTACCTGCCCAGAGAGAGCACTGCCAATTTTTGCTCTCTGTGGGCCTCGGCTGTTGATGGCAAACAGCATGACTGGGATTTGAACTCGCGATCCTCTGGTCATAGTGTCAGCATCTTAGCACTCAGGGCCTCTTTGAAAAAACATTTATGTGACATTTTGAGAGTCCAAGCCCAATTCCATCTATCTATGGACCACTTCCCGCAACTCCCAAGATTCCAAGCTGTGCTGCTTCTCATGTGACTTCTTGAGTTCTCTCGTCGTCTCATGGAATGCATTGTCCAGAATTCCCAGAGGGGCTGATTGCTCATGTGAATTACAGCCCAGCTGTTTCATATCAGACACTGATTAGCATTGCTACTTAAACCTAACCTGGACATTGTTCATTGCTTGGTATTGAAATCCGTCAATGCAATCTCTAGCTGACCTTCTCATTTCGCTCTGTGTCCAAGTATCACTTGCTTGTTTAATCTTGTTCTGTTCTGTTTGCTTAGCCCAGTTAGTCCTGGTCCTTGTTTAGCTTTGGTTACCTTGTTCCTAGTTATTCCCTGTTTCCTTTTGTTAGCTTTGTTAGTGCTATGTCTTGTTACTTTTGTTTTTCCTGTAGTCCTGTTAGCTTTGTCTTGTCTCTTAGTCCTGTGTTATTCTGACTGTTTATGACGTTTTAGCCTATTTATTTATGCTATTGGACTCTCCCTTTATTAAAGCCTATTATTCTATACCTGCACATATTTTCATGGTGTTTCTGTACAGTGTGCCACACTGAATGTGCAGGGAAACACACCTGAAAAACTCAAAACTATAAAATCCTAGACGAGGCTTATGGTGGCTGCACTTCTAAACTTTGATTCTCCACCCCAAACATGTTGATTGTTCATACAGTTGTTTGAAATGGTTATCTAACACTACTGAAATGGTTATCTAGGCTCTACAGCACTAGAGACGGTAGGAAGAAGATCGAGTTAGCTTCTTATTTGAATTTCCCGTTCCAGCTTAAATGGTGCAGCAGTTAAATTCAGACACGTGCTGTTATGGACACAATAAGTCTGATGACGGTGTATTTGTACCAAAACACAGGCCATTAAAACTTACTGTTGGTTTGAGACAAAGAGCGTCATGTTTATGTCTGAGACTTGTTTTTAAAAAGCGCTGTTGTATCGTACCACCTTTAAACTGATGTTCTTCATCTTATTATGTTTTATCTTGGAGTCAAATGAAGAGCACAATAAGGCTTTGGCCCTTGGAGCCCGTCTCATCTAAAGTCATTATTACTGAGGGACCTGCCTGTGTAAGTTGGTTGTAATTTTTGGCTGTTGTTGATGCTGCAGGGCTGCAGTGTAAATGAGGCTTTGGTCAGTAGGGTCTTTAAGTGCAAATAAAAGTGATGAATAAATAAACACACAGAGGCTAAAAATGAATAATAAGTGAATGCTTCAAAGTTTCATGGGCAATAACACGATTGGAAAATATTGTATATAGTTAATGTAAGGACTAAAATGCATCTGAAGATTTTAACTCCCACCTAGCACAGCTAGGACAAACATTGCATGAGTGTGTTGGGCACAGAGGTACAGAGCAGCCATTTCCTTCATACATTATTTCTGTATTCTGTTCCTGGATGGCAAGTAAAAAAGTGTGTGTTGTCTTGGGAACAGGTTGTTCGAGACTCATCCAGAGTGCAAGGACGTCTTTTTCCTGTTCCGTGACGTGGAGGACCTGGAAAGGTTACGCACCAGCAAGGAGCTACGTGCCCACGGTCTACGGTCAGTGCTGCCCTCCTGAGGAAACTTCTGACTTCTGACCTCCCATCCCCAACTCCCTGTCTCAAACCTGATTCTGTCCACTGCATGTCATCATTTCCCTGCTCTTACACATCTGCTTCAACTTTAACAGACTGTCAAAAGTGTGCATATATCTGTGTCTATAATATTACATAGATAGATAAATAGATAGATCTAGTTACTAGTACAGGGTAATATTGTAATATTTGGTGTCCAATCTTATCTGTAAAGGGCTGCCATGGCTGCAGACTTCCATTGTGAACAAGCTGGAGCACACCTGTTACTACTAGTCTAATTATTTAGTTTCTACTGGTTAATTAGCCTTATCCAGCCCCCCAGTGATGATTGTTCTGGTTAGCAGCATGGTAAGGGTCAGTAATCATGACTGGGATCTGTGCAGCCCTACATGAGCCAGAATCAAACCATCATTCATGTTGACACTGGGCTACACATATTTTGATTCAAGTAAGTACAAAGAATTAGTACACACTGACAATCCTTTACTTTGGTTTAAACATCTTAAAGTTTGATGTTTGCTGTGATATGCCGTTATTCTCAAACTAGTACTTTTGTCAGTTGTTTGTTCTGCTGTTTTTCTAAAATGTCAAAATCTTGTTCTCTTCCTCAGTCACTCAGAAGTGTTCCACTTACCTGAGATGTATCAAAACATGAGTCCAAATTTAGCTTCTTTTGTTTGGAATGAACAGTGAACATAACAGTGTTAAAACACACTAAAGATCAGCAGTAAACCAGTCACTTCCATTCAAATACATCACAAAAACCTTTCTCAAGCCACATACAGATCTTAATTAAGGTCTAATCACCACTAAATCTCGACTCAGTTTTGATGATGATGATCTACATACAGAGGAATCTACCAGTCCTGAAATGACTGCCTGTAGTGATGTTTTACTGACCTTTATAGTTTAGTCACACTGTGTCCTAAACCACGTTGTGTAGTCTGTGAGATCTTAAGATGTGGATGCGGTTTGAGTGGGTTGAGGGAGGATTTAGTGATGTATTTTCACAGAAATAATTGAGCTATTTAGGTGATTATTTATTAATAGTGTCCTCACAGCTTTATTAGAGACAACATTTGAACTCCAACCATGTCTTTGCTGATCAGCCACATCTGAGGTAAGTGGAAAAATACATAAGTATGATTTCTAGAGAAGCATCCCTGTATATGTGAAGTTATGAAACATGAGGAACACTAAACATACTAATACTAATACAAACTAACAAAGAAAGCATTGTCTGTTATTAAAATGTTATGAAGAGCTAGATGTCTCCAGTCTTTTGACAGTCGACATGTCGGCTAATTACCTGACACAGCATGAGGTAGTGTTTACAGCAATGTGGGAAACACTGTGAGTCATATTGTTTCTGTGAGTATAATGGCATGTATGTGTACAGTAAGGGAACATTCAATGCTGGAAAGAGTTCATACAGCTCTTAGGATTGTCCTAGTTTCCGTTTGTGTCCTATTAAAGTAATAGTTTGATGAAAATTCTAATTTATATTATTTTCCACAGGTGTAGATATGTTTGTCTGAAGTCCTTCTTTAATTCCGCATTTGCATATTATACATTTGCATATCAGAATGTTATGACCACCTGGTTTGGAATGAACTCACAGATGCCACATAACAATGTTTGCTGCATGTATAAATAAGTGAGCACACCAGTCAGTTGTAGCAGAGTGTCAAGTGGCCATCATGGGTAAGAGACATGATTTGACTGATGTCCAAAAGTGCATGATGATAATAGTGTACTGGGAGAAGCATTGTAGCATCTCAGAAACTGCTAACTTGGGACATTGTAAAGCTGCAGTAGTGAAGGTTTACTGAGAACGTACATTGAGTGCCTTCCAATAACATAACTAGTATTAATGCTAGAAGGGAACAACTCCGGTAAACAGTGCAGAGCAATTGATGTGCCACAACGTACCAGTGAAGCTCTATAATGAACACAAGAACAAGGAAAGAATCTGTGACGTCCTGGGCCGAGTTCATTCCAAACCAGAGGTAGTAATGTAATGATGAAGGTGTATAATGGCATAGCAACAGCTAATGTGTTAGTCATTGTTTGTCCTGAGCTAACACACTAGCCACAATACAACAACGCGATATAATACCATACTGCTTTGTTCCTTAGATGCTCAATTGAGACTGAATAGATTTGGCAGCACTTGATTGAACAGCATTAGGTTTAATTTATGGACTGTGACATTCCAAGCCATGTTCATTCCAAACCAGGAATAGTCATAACATTCTGATATGACCGTGTACTTTGCTAATTAACACTGTAGAAACCTCATGATTAAACCACAGTGAGTTATTTAAAAAGTTCTGTATAAAAACAGTGACGAAAGCAATCATGCAGCCTGAAGTGTGTCCGCACTTCTGCCCATTTCATATTTGTGTGTCACTTTGCGGGTCCATACATGAAGTGCAGGAGAGAGAAACTACAAACCATAAGTGAAGCCAGATTGTGGGTGGATTGTTTTGTTATGCAGATAGAAGTAGACTTGTTAGGGAAAGTGGCCAGTGTTGAATTAGACTAAAACTCTTTGAATCAAACAGAATCTAATAGGGTAGAAATTTAGCACTGATATTGTTGAGATTTCATCAAATGCATTGAAACAAAGACTCCAATTAATCAAATTTGGCAGATTTGTACAAAAAAACCCTGAATTTTAAGTGCATGTTACATTTTTTCTGTCCAGTCCAGCTGGTCTAGTGGATGCCCATATTAGTACAAATGGCTATCAAGTCCAACAGTGACAAACTTTATATTTTTTAATGTGAAATTATCCCTGATATTAAAAATGTAATTGAAGATATACTGTAAGAATTAACAGATTAATAGACAGACTGTAATGTACTACATGTTTAAATTCTCTCTCTCTCTCACACACACACACAAACGCACACACATATTGGATAAAAAAAAACACACATTGCTGTTCAAATGCCAAGTTTTTTTCATGTAAAAAAAATCTGACCAAGATGAATCATTTTAGAACTTTTTCCAATTTTAATGGGACCCATAATCTGTTCCATTGAAAAACAAACTGAAATCATTTAGAGGGGAAATAAAAATAATGAAACTTGTGTGGTTGTGTTCAGAATTAGCCAATCACATTTAGAACAAAGAAAAACATCCAAGTCTGGTTATGTTTTGTCAAAACCTACATCAAGTCTGCTAAAATCATGTGGGGAAATGTGTTATGATCCTATGAGACCAAGGTTGAACTTTTGGCCATAATTAAAAAAAAATGTTTGGCACAAAAATAACATCAAAAGAAAACCACACCCACAGTGAAACATGGTGGAGGCAGCATTATGCTTTGGGGCTGTTTTTCTGCAGTTGGCGCTGGGGCTTTAGTCAAGGTGGAGGGGATTATGAACAGTTCCAAATATCAAAACCTAAAGATTAAAGAGATTAAGAGGAATTTCATCTTTCAGCACAACAACAAAGCAGACCTCCACATTGACGAAAGAATGGCTTCACCAGAAGAAGATCCAATTTTGGAATGGCCCTGAATCTAATTGAAAATCTGTGACTTGACCTGAAGAGGGCTGCACACAGGAGATGCCCTCACAGATTTCGACCCCTTTTGGACGGAAGAGTGGACAAAGATTGCCAAGTCAAGATGTACCATGCTGCCCACAAAGTCTGAATGCTGTAATAAATGAAAAGGGCACTTCAACAAAATATTAGTTTAATTAGTTTACGTCCATATTTATGCAACCACATTACTATAGTTTTTTTTTTTTCACCCTGAATGATTTCAGTTTTTTTTACAATGGAATTGTACAGATTATATGTGACATTAAAGGTGGAAACTTTTTTTTTTACATGACAAAAACTTATCATTCTAACAGTGGTGTGTAGACTTCTGATATCCACACACTGTATATACAGTCATGGCCAAAAGTTTTGAGAATGACACAAACATCAATGTCCACAAAGTCTACTGCTTCAGTTTTTATAATGGCAATTTGCATATACTCCAGAATGTTATAAAGAGTGATCAGCTTAACAGCAATTAATTGAAAGTCAATATTTGCCTAGAAAATGAACTTTATCCCCCAAAACACATTTCAACTTCATTGCAGCCCTGCCTTAAAAGGATTAGCTAACATTGTTT
>BRDA01054635.1:0-14445 GCA_036984385.1 Crenuchus spilurus | reverse complement strand
CTCTCTCTGTTTACTCTTGTGTGATTAAAGTCCTTTCTCTGTCACTGGTATAATGAGTGTTCTCAGAAACTGTTGATTTTATTGTGTATGTTAAGCTGGCCTGAGATCAGTTGTTGTATTTTGATTGATGGTTGGCATAAAAGTTTGAGTAGGAAGCTTGGAGCTGCTCCGGTATTATTGTAAAAAAAATCTTCCAGATGCACTGAATAACAATGTATTTCATGTCTGAAAAATAAAATTTCAAGTTATGATATGTTTGGAAAAAGTTCTTCAGGTGTTTGTTGTTGTATGGGAGTTTTGGCATCTCCATGTTTTGGAAGTCAGTTCCTTCAGATCCATCTTGGAGATGATACTTAGAGATGAAAAGTCAATTCATGTTAAAGCTGCATGTTGTTTTCTTCATGGCAAACAAGTGATATGTTGTTATAAGTGAAATATTACTGAGTCGCCATCATATAAGAACTCTGCGGGTGCTTATTGTTGAATTGAAGTCTTGACAGTAAGAGGCCTTTGTGTTATGTTCCTCTGTTCTCTCTCCCCCTCTCTTTTTCTCTCTTTCGTTTGTTTTCTCCCAGTTGTTCCCAGTGTTTTCAGTGACTGATCAAGACAGTTTCCAAGAGGCACTTGTTTAATGAGCATGCTCAGAAACAGTGGCTAAATAGCAGGGGTCCTGTTGCCCAGTTGTTACTGACTCGACAGTGTAATTAGTGGTTGGACAGATACATGTCTGCTCCATTTCTGTCAGGGGTTGTGGCTGAGGGGGAATAAGCCCCTGAGGCTTTAGCTTTTGGGTTTCCAAACCAGCAGACTGTGGGTTTAAACCCCCAACAGAGATGCTGAGGTATTAGAACACCCTTGATAGAGTCATTTCTTTGCGTACTTACTAAAGATAATCTGCTGATTATGTGATGATTGCCAATGTCATCAGTCTGTAGGTCTTTTGTGTATTTTTCTGGTGTAGGACTGATGAATTGCTAATCCCTGGACGTTAGTTGGAATATGAGGATAAAAGAGGCTAGAGCCCCAGCAATGCTGTGTGTGAACCCCATTTCAGCCTGGTTCTTTTGCTTTGTTGAGCCAAGAAAAGCTCCGGGAGCCAACTGGGACAGAACCAGTGCTCCAGAGTGGGCTAATTGGGAAGAATCCTGGTCTTCTGTCCCTCTCATTCTTCTTCTCCTCGCTCTTTTTACTCATCCAGTGGAAATCCCCAGACAAACTACACAGTGTTATTAAAGCATCTACGCTGCATCATCTCTTTACAATTAAATTTTCGGAATATTTTCCTTTAGCCATTCTCTGCCTTCTCTTAGGCCAGCATTGTACCATAGACAGTGGATGGATATTGTGCTCTTTTCTGTGTTCTTTTTTCTTCTTCAAATATTCACATATTTTCTGGGACAAGAGTCACGAGACAAGATGAAGTTGGCCCCTGGAGACAATGAGGAGAGTCAGCGCTTTTCTTACTTCAATGCAAGGATGACAGCACATTAATTTGCTTTTTCTTGTATCAAACCTAATATCCCATTTCTCCAATGTTTTATCAGCCATGGCATTATTTTCAGAAATGCACTAGCAATTAAGAGCAAACTCTTTGCCTCAAAGATTGTAAAAATTGAGGAGTAAGATAGCATTAATTGGGATGCGCGGAATAATCAAAGGATTTATTCACAGCGGAGAGAAACAAATGATAGGCTAAATTTTTTCTGCTCAAAGCAGAGGCGAAGGAAGGGTGGACAGCTAGGCTATGTTATGTTCCTAATCAAGGTTGAGGTTATCAGCTTCAACCCTCTGTAATAGACTTGAAGCTTGTGAAGTGTTGAGCTTTTTGATTGCCATTCCCATTTTATGCTATCAAAACTGCTGGGCAGTTGAGTTTTAGGTGTGTAGTGACACACTGTTGCTAAAGCTTATACCTGACAGTCATACCTCGAGATTTGACAGTTAGGTATTAGATCAAGATGGAAATATTAATCTAATTAATTTACATTGTAGTGTTTTCCATGCGCAATAATAATGATAATAATAACTACTGATTTTATTTTATATAATATTTTTAATGATTATTAGTTGAGTTGTAAAAGAAAAGAGAATAAAATTGAGCTCTAATGAACAAACTAGAGCTTTGAATTATAACAGTGATAAACTAGTCTTTTTAAAGTATATCAAAACTGTGGCAAAAAAATGAATATAAATGGGTATCCAGTAGGTCCTGTACACTACAGTAAGTGAGAGTAGTAGGGAAATGTCAACTGTATATTGTCATGCAAATTTCAAATCGTCCAAATTGTATGTGAATTGGTTGCAATGTATATTACAATCAATAGTATCATTTGCAATCACTACACTATAGATTAAGGATTAATTACAAAACATGTTACGAACCAGTTTCATTGACTTTTTCCATGATATTTTTTGTCTCAAGTGGACTTTTGCACAGAAATTCCAATGCTACAATACATTAACACCACCTTGATTTTTTATAAAGACTGTACATCAGGGGTGCACAATACGTCGATTGCGATCTACCGGTTGATCGCAAAGGTAGTGTGGGTAGATGGCATGGCATTTAAAAAAACAGACGTCAGCCTATCATCTGTCCTCGCTATAAAACATCTCACTTAATTGACATACAGGGAGACTGGTCGAGCACTAGGACCCAGCGGTATTCCAAGCCACTTAATCTGAAAATCCTGTTTCACTTTAGACCGCCCACAAGCTCATTCGATTGGCTCTGCTGTTTCGTGCAAACATGTGATTGGCCGTTTCCACTATCGCTTCATATAACAGCATCTGGACTTGTAAACCGCCGTTTTTCAAGTTGGCCAGCAGTCCGTATTCACCTGTCACTGTAAGTTCTTAACATGTATGTTTGTTCTGTCCGTGTAAAAAAACTTAAAACTGACCATTTCCATACGAAGTATTTTATATTAGGTAGATCATTTTGACTTAGTCATTAGATAAGTAGCTCGCAGGCTGAAAAAGTGTGTGCACCCCTGCTGTACATAGTAATTGTGGACAATTTTGCATTGCTTTTCATGGTTATATTTTCTGTTCTTAATTCATTCCTGTGCTTTGTCACGCTCTGCCCCCTTGTGGTCACATTTATGTATACACTCTCCTTTTATGGTCTTTATTTCCTGCTTGTCTCACTTCCTGGTTATTTGTATCCTTATATGGTCATTGTTTCCTTTCTCTGTTAGTCTTGTTATTAATGTCAGCTGTGCCTTATTCCCTTGACTGATTGTTCCCCATGTTACTTCGTGGTGTTATTTTTACCTCTTCTATTTTGTAGTTTTAGTCTTAGTTCTTGTTTTCTGTTAATGTTCGCTGGTTCTTTTGGTTTCTCTAGTGTTTAGTGTTATTGTCTCTTAGTTCAGTTTAATAAATCTGTTTTCATAATTCTCTGCGTGTATCCGACCCTGCTCTTCTCACTGACCCACTTCATGACAGCTGTGTTTTAAGGCTTAAACACTGGAAGTCTAATGTGCATCAAGTGTATTTTTTAATGAACCTCTTCAAATAGTTAAAAATGAAAATGCTGTAGTAATTTGGGATGATACTGCATTGCTATTCTCTCCCTAATTCATGGCTGTGTTGTGTATTGTAAAGGAAACAAACCTGTAGTTTAAAAGCTCAAACACTAAGTGTATAAGAAACAATTGAGCATGAGTAGGCCTATGGTAAAAAGCCAAGGCCTGTCATGAAAGGCTTTGATAGGAAGAGAGATGGAGGGGGAGATAGAGACAGAGGAGAGGACAGATTGTTCACCAGCAGTCTAAAGTGCATTTGGTATGCATAGCTTAGCTCTTTATCCATTTGTATTCATACACTCATTTGCATGATTGAGTCCATGTGTATTTGAGCATTCTCATATCCCCTGTCTTGTTTATGTCTCTGAATGCATCTGTTAGTGAATGCTGCTTGGATTTACTTGTTTGTCTTATGTGTCCAAGTGCATGAAATGGACTGGACCACTTCCTTGCCCTTGTCTGTCCAAGTGTACACCATTTGCAGCCTTTCCAGTATGAGTTAGTGTTATTAAAGCTTGAATACATCTTTCTTTGAGTTAAGCTATGTTCACTTGTGAGTTCCCAGGTGTAGGCCCATGTGTACCTTCTGTAACTGCCTTCTAAAAGATTTTGTTTCATAGGCCAGTGCAATTAATTTCTGTTTTATAACCGGATATTCAATTAATAACAAACTCAGCCGATTCCCTCCCCAGTGCACGCACAGTTAATGCCTTCGATTCAGTATCGCCCTGATTGGAGGCCGATTGGAGGTTTGAAACAAACATTGAACCAGTTATACTAAGTTGTGTGCTGCATTTTGATGACGGCACCAGAGGAAAAGCTCCTAATTAAGACTTCTCCCACAGTGACAGGAGGTTTGTAGTATAGCATCTTAAAGAAATTTGCAAAGGTAAAAAAAAAAAAAAACTTCCAAAGACCATCACACAGATTCCTTCACTTAAGATGAATGACAGTGGCATTAATTTTGCTTTAATGTGCAAAAACAGAAAGCACAGCGAAACTTAGCATTTAAGCTCCATGGCTGTAAACAAGATATTCATTGCCCAAATGCCAGATAGCTATCTGGCAAGTGATCTATTGAAAGACGCAGATGTGGTAGCTGATGGTAATGGAGGATAGAGTCAATAAAGGAGCTGTATTATTACGGAGAACAATAGAGCAATCTTTGCTTTGATTGGTATTGATCTTGGAGTGAGGGGGCAAACCGAAATTGAAACTGACCAGCGTGACCTGAGGCACATTTGAATCAGAAAATGGGGTAAAACAGCACTGGAAATGATGTCATGGTCCTGCTCGTAAGGACACGGGCCTTTAACTGCGCTCCCAGTTTAAAATAACACATCATTCTCAGTTAACTTGAAATGTGAATGAATGTCACTGCCGTTCCCAGTGGGGTAAAAAAGAAAAGATATCTATCATTTTCTCTTTCATTCTTTTAACTACAGCTACACTTCTTTACGGTCACTGTAACTTTGATGACGTGGATTATTATCTGACAGCGATGGCTTTCATTCAAGCGTTGCACCTCATGATAGCTTTTGCATATGGCCCAGTCCCAAATAAAGCCACCAATGTCAGAGCATATTCAGTAGCCTGGCTCAAAATGCATATCACAGCAAGCGATCTTTGCAAGATTTAAAAGAGAAAGAGTATCCCATCACCAAGGCACAAAGGCAGGAGGACACTATCGATCTGAGATGTGTGTTTTGTCAGCCCTCTTTATCCCTCTCTAAAACAAGCTTTGTTCTGCTCTCTGGAGTGATGCCTGCTCAAGCCGCCATGACAGATACAGTAAAACAGCCGCACGCAGCCAAACCTTTTAAAGACTGGCCGATAAGCTCCAGATTAGCACCCAGATCCAGATGCTTTTCTAACCCCTAGAGCCCAAGTGGATGACCACATTAGAGGTCACCATATCTGTCCCTGCTGACTATGGTCTACACTGAGAAATGTGGAGACAGATCCATCGTCACCTTCTATCTTCTTGAATCCACAGACAGCTCCTAGACTGGACGACTTCTGGCCAGGAACTCAATCCAAGCTACATGACCTTGACAGAATTCATTGCTAAATCAATTTGACTGACATGGTGCAAGTCTTTGAGTCAGTACTATTTATATGTTCGCAGTTTCACAAAAATGTGGTTTATTTGCAGTTGAACATACTGTACAGTATGTGACCCTGCCTGGGAAAACTTAGCCAAAGTAATTTTTTTTTAAATACGAGTTGCAAATATGTATATTTGGAAAGAGTAGTGTTAAAGGAATCCTTACACAAAAGTTCAGCTGATTATCTTATTCTTTCTGAGATATAGCATTCCAAGGAATAGCATACTGACATTCTACTCAGTTTATTTGCGTCACAAGACATTAACACATCAGAAAAACTTAAAACATATTTCAAACAAATCCAAATCTACCAGAAATTAATACTGAAAGATGACCCCAGCAACAGATGCACCATTCCGTTTTTCACGGAAACCCGTTTTTTTGAGTAAAATCAGCAAATTTGGTGAATTGCTTACTGCACAAAAACAACTTTTTGTTGAGTTTAAGTATTTTTTTTGGCAGTGTCATGGTATACTGTATATGAAAACTGGACACAGCGACAGCAGTAGAAAAATGAGGCGATAACATCTCTGACACCCTGGTGCACACACTTTTTCAGCTTGCGAGCTACTTATCTAATGACTAAGTCAAAATGATCTACCTAATATAAAAATGCAAGACATATATTTATTTATAAATATACTGACAATTTCTGACTATTGCGGGAGCGGTCGGTCAGTCAGGCCAGTCCTCGAGGGAGCGGGACAAGACATACATGTCGAAAAATCCCGCAAGTTAATAAATAGTCATCAGTCAGTAAGAAAGTCAAAATACTGGTGGAGCGTCACCTGAAAAGACGTTCAGTCTCTCTCTCTCTCACACACACACACACACATGCAAACTCTCTCTTTCTCTGTGTGTGTGTGTGTGTGTGTGTGTCTGTGCTGCCCTAATAATGATTCATTATAACCTAAATAATATTTTACTGTTGTAATAAATATTGTAGCGTTGGCCTTGTTGAGGTCATGCGGTATGGTTGACGTCATCACCCAGAAGCACTTGCGGGTTGTACACAGTTGTAAAACAGTTATGAATTGTTCATATAAGTTATTTTATGCAGTTGTATTGTGCTGGCTTAGTGTTTTATTAATGTAGTCATCATCCTGTGTTAGTAGATGTGATTAATTTGTTTACGTGAGTAACTTACCGTCTGTGAGATGTGGAGTAGCATTAGTGTCACACACACACACCAGACGATAAACTCAACTCAACTTGTGTGCGCGAACGATAGCGGACACAGCCAATCACACGTTAGCAAGAAACGGCAGAGCCAATCGAATGAGCTTGTGGGCGGTCTAAAGTGAAACTGGATTTTCAGATTAAACGGCTTGGATTCCCGCTGGGTCCTACTGCTCGACCGGTCTCCCTGTATGTCAATCAAGTGACAAGTTTTATAGCGAGGACGGATGATAGGCTGACGTCTATTTTTTTAAATGCCATGCGATTTACCCACACTACCTTTGCGATCGACTGGTAGATTGCGATCGACTGGTAGATTGCAATCGACGTATTATGCACCCCTGCTGTAGTGGTTGGTTGCAGTACAATTTAAAACCCCGCCCACAACTGTTTTATTGAATAGGAGCTACAACAAACCTATTTCCTCATTCTTTTTTATTCAGTTGCATAATTCCATAATTCCATAAGCTGTACGTACACGTTAAATTTTTTTATCAACTAATTAATATTTTTCTTCATGATATGTGCTTTTTGTAGAAGTTGTTTGGGGATATTTGAAAGGGTGTGGTGATGAGATGATTGACAACTTGCACATGCATTTTCACCATGACTCGTCACAGCAGCTAATGCTAGAAATACAGCTCAGCTTATTTTTCATTCTGTGACTCTGTTATTGAGATTTAATCACTTTGGCATTTTTGAATAGAAATGGTGTCTTGTTCAGGAGGAAGCTGTACTAACAAACACTCAAAAGGGGCGTCAGCTCAACAGATGGGGCCAGAGTTCTCATCTTCTGTCTCTACTACGCATGCTCTGGTTTCAAATTGCATCTAAGGCGCGAGCGCAAGCAATATGGCGGCATCTATTTCAGTCATTTTTGCCTTCAAAATGTCACAATGGAAGCAAACAGAAGCATACTGTCAAGTTCTTATATACAGTATGTGATACATTGCTGTATCAGATACAGTATTGCTGGAGATTTTACCCACAGCATTGTCTTTGTCACTGTTAGTAGTCCAGCATCCAAAATTATCAAGACAAGAGCAGCTTTGTGTTCAGAAACTGATCATTTCTGAAGGGAAAGACAATAGCTGAAGCAAAATAGTACATCAACAGATGTGCGACATTCTCTAGCTGTACACCAGGACTTTCTAAAAATGGACTACAACATGACTAATGCAAACTTTACATGGAAGAAGACATATGGACAAAAATGCACTACAAGGTGAATGTATCTATTAAAGGTTCTTTTAGTTGAACATTTAAATGAAAATGCATAAGCACTAAAACTGAAAAAGAATCTGGATGTATTTATTATATCATTATATATGTATGCTAATTTGTATTGTTTGGACTTTTAAAAAGTTAAAGAAAAAATGTTTTTTAAAAGATATATGTATTATGTTATAAAAAGTCTAAAAAATATTTCTTTCCTGAATGAGCTTCAAACCTTAATTTGAAGGTGGCTATTAAGTAAAAGTGCAAGCATTCACAAATATTTATTAAGAAGTCCAGGGATGCACTAAACTTGGAAAAGAAAAGGAAAAAAAGCAGAAGACCTATACACAAATACATTCCTGATATATATTTTTTAATTGGACAAGAGAAAATATTCATGTATTAAAAATAAACTAAAACAACCAAAAATAAAAATAAAACCAAAAAAGTTTCAATATGCTCTGAATTTTAATTTCATCCAAAGAAAACAATGTCAGCACATAATTATTAAAGATGTTAACTGGACACCTATTTTAGGGTCACACCCGATATGGCTTGACCCCTCTCTGGGTACTCTTTTAGTAGAAAAGCCTCCCCTCTGGCATATTGCTGAACTGCTTACAACTCATCAATAGCAGCAGTAATTGGCAGGATGTTCAACCTTAATTCAGCTTGAAACCTTCTTTCTCTTCCTCATTCACACTACCACTACCACTGCATTGTTTCCTTGTCACTGAATTATGGTAATATATGTGATAGGTGTTCAGTGGAATGAAAAATTACAGGATCTACAGTAGTGTGTGTGTGTGTGTGTGTGTGTGTGTGTGTGTGTGTGTGTGTGTGTGTGTGTGTACTCGCATTATTGTCTGCCTGTCTCCATTTGCCTCACCCATAGATAACACATTGTGGGTGTGACTCACCAATGTCTGTATATTCACCTTTTGTCCTTTGGAAATTACCATATAGACAACTACACCAGTGATTTTTATGCAACGTACATGTCTCTGGGGAGGATGCGTAGGAGATGTCTAGCATGGAGGTTTCAATGTAGGCCCAAGTCCCGAGCCCCGTAGAGTCCCACGACAACTGGAGTATGCTCCGCTCTCACGGCCTCCCTCATATCAAAGCCTCCGCTGCTCCCACAGAAAGTTAAGAGCAAAAAAAAAAAAGAAAGAAAGACAGAAAAAACCCATAAAGACCTCGCGCCGCTCTCGCCTCACTTTAATGAGCATCTCAGAGCTGATGTGGCTAATATGCTACTGGAGGTGTAAGATACTTGAAGAAAAAGTTTATCAGCAGTGTGATGAATTAGCATGCAGGCCCATCCCTCCCCCTGGCCGCCTGGAACCGCTGTGCAATGAGCCTTTATTTCTGTCACATTAATTTTATTTGGGAAAAAACAGAGAAAAAAAATTCTAAATTTCCCCAGACGCCTCTTAATATCTGTACTGGGAGCATTAAGTGCTGCTTTTCGCAGCGTTTTCTTGCTGTCTTTATTATGGAAAGTTTTATAATTAACTGACAGCTATCTCACTTGAGGATTTCATTTCTTCTCAGTTTTAATGCGGGTGTGACAGTTTTACAGGTAGCAGAAATATTAATCGGCTGACGTTGAGAATCTGCAGTGCGATTCGGCAATTTCTTTGAAATCCACTTCGGAATGAAAGTTTCATTTGCGATGAGAGCGACTGTAAGATTTAATTTTCTAGAACATTTCTCACGAGACAGATCGCAGTCCTTAGTGAAAGATCTCCATAATGTGACAGATAGGAGTATATTGATTGTTTAAAATAGCCAGAATTACAAAACATCAAAAAGTGACGTCATCAGTTTTTTTTCCGTAACATTAACTGTTTAAGTGCGACCTCCGCGATGACATTTTGTAAAGTCTACTTCATGCTGTCCTCACACTACATTGCTCTTATCTGTCACATGGAAAGGCCCTAGATTTAGTTGACCTCTATTTGAGGAGGTCAGAGGAAAAGGGTGTTGATGCCTTTTCCAAGTCGGGACAGTTTAATGCATTTCCTCCAAAGCTCACATTCTCCAAAATGGGATCAAAAAGTCCCACAACTACAACGACCCCTGCTTAGGCTGGAGTCTGCTATATGATGAGGGAAAAGGGAAAAAAAAATCAAATCTGTAAATGTCACCCTCTTATTCTTTTTTAGTCTTGCTCCTCCAAATTTGCCTTTTGAAGCATTTTCTCACTGCGCTCTCAGTCAGTGTGTTGTGCTCGACTCGAAGAGAATCATAAAAGAGTGTCCGAAGTCAGCAGATAGCAGTTTATACCCCTGACAAAAGGTTGAAACAAAGTGCTTGCGACAGGTGAAGCGCAGTGCAACAGAAAACACCATTTACAAATAAACAGATGCTAACAGAAAATGTCCGTCAGCGCTGACAATTTAATGGAAAAACAGCGTCTTTCATTAAAAAGTGACACACCACTGATGAGTTATGGAAGTCTTCGTGTCCATTCTTCTCCATTTTTAATACAGTTCCCTGGCTAGAAAGCTGGTTTTAGGCCACCCTCGTGCATGCAAACAGTGTATGCATGCAAAGTCATTACAGACAGCAGATTTGCGCTAATCCTCGGTAAGGACAGAGCTGTGTTGTGTTTGCCCGGACAGGACAGACACTTTGCTCAGCAGATTAGATGTACAAGATCACTTTTTTCTGACCTGCCCGTCATAGTGTGCATTGGCATTTAGATTTCATTTGAGTTCTGCAGGGAGAATTAATAATGCAAAAATAATGAGAAACTTGGAAAGGAAAAAAAAACATTTGCTCACACTTTCCCTCCTAATTCTTAGCAAAGTCATTTTCAGTGGGGATTATTATCCATTTGCCTTTTTGAATTCAGCTTGTTCTAAATGTGCTGATAGCACTTTCTTATTGCGTCATTGAAAAAAGGAACAGGCTCATTTTGTTTATCATGTGACTGTTCATCATGATATGAGTGTGAGTGAAGACTCATGTGAGTCACTCATCTGTTTGTCTTAGAATGACGGTCAGAGCCTGTTGAAGCCATTATTATGTTGTGTAGTTAATTTGTTGTGACCCACATCAAATTATCAATAAAAAATAATCAAGCTGCCTGTATAAAGTTGCCAGTCTATATTTTTTGTAGTGATGCACGATATGAAAAATTTAAACCGATACTGATAACCGATAATTTCCTTCTTCTCATGGCCGATACCGATACAAATACCGATATCGATTCAATTTTTTATATCTACTATAATCTGCAGTTTGTGCAGGATGCAATGATGAAAAACTGATATTTTAGTAGCTCTGGCTTATCTGTAACAGCAAACAAAAGGTTTTGTCCTTCAAATGGTGATTTATTTTTTAAACATGTCACACAAACATTTGCCCATTTGTTGTAAATAACAATAACAGTAGTAACACTCAGGCAAACATTTACCATATGAAAGAAATCAATCAAATGCACCAACATATCAAATCATTACGCAATTGAAACAAAAAAGTGCATCCATGGAAAACTGTTTAACATAAATTACCAGTTTGTCTGCAAATAACGACATTCATATTTATGTATGCGACCCTGGGCACTCCTGTGCGTGCAGCATTGCTTGTTGCATGTTAAAATCTTCATCCAACCACTGACCCGTTTAGCTTAGCTTAGCATGCTGACCGGATTAACATCAGATGTCCATATGTCTGTGGTAAAACTTACGTGTAGTCCGTACTTGTCGATCAAGTTATGGATGTGTGTGGCAACGATATCATAGAGGGCAGGGAGGGACACATCCGAAAAGTAACGACGGCTTGGGAGGGTGTAACGTGACTCCAAATGTGCTATTAACTTGTGAAAACCCGGGTTCTCAAAGACAGGAAAAGGCTGGTTGTCGAGCGCGATGAACTCCATCACTCTGTCATTAATGGCTTTAGCCTTTTCACTGTCTCTTGAAAAGTTTTTACGGTGTTCAAACGCCCGCTGAATGGGGACATTCACACTCGGTGTTGTTGTTTCAGCCTTAGCACCACTAACTACTGCTGCGGCTGCTTCATATTCTTTTAATACTGCTTCGCCGCAATGACGACTTCTCGGGTGAACTATTAGATTTGTTGTGTTAAAACTTGAAGTCTTATTTCCTCCTCTTGAAACCCTCGCTGAACAAGTTTTGCAAACAGCAATGCTGGTGTTATCTTCAGCCACTGAGAAAAACGACCACACTGGTGAAGACATGCTCATTATTGCTTATCTCTGTTATTTGTCTGGCAGAGAGGGGGCAGGAGGGGGCCATACGTGGCTCCTACTATTAACGCGCAGGCTCGTCATGGCCTACTCTGCCTGCCAACAATTACGCTAATTTCATTAATTTATCGGATCTTTTATCGGATAAAATATACCTATCGGAGCGATAAAAAATGACGTAATTTTTATCCAAATTGGCCGATATTTTATCGGTCTGATAGATATCCTACATACCTAATTTTTTGTCAAGAGTTGAACATCCTGACTGATTTCATTCAAGCTGAGTACACTCTTTAAAAAGATGGTTCTTCAAGGGTGCTGTAGATTGTTTTATATACACAACTTGAACATTGTTATAGCACCAAAAAGAGTTCCTCTTTTATTATAAGCTTGACAATGTAACTACAGTAGAACCCTTTTGGGGGCTATACACAACCATTTTCAAAAATGCTCTGTATAGAACCATCTACAACACATTCCTCATCAATCTGAAGAACCCTTTCACAATGGAAAGAACTTTGTATCCACAAGAAGGGTTCTTTGAGTGTTCATTGTTCTATATATGAACAATTATCCTTACTAAAGAGTTATTGAAGAGCCATCTTTATTAAGAGTGTAGTAAATAAAATCAAAGAAAAATAATGATCAAAAATAAAGAAACACTTAATTTTGCCAAGTATAATCAACAATAACAAGCACATATCTTGGTGACTCACTTATTAAATAATTATATATATATATATATATATATATATATATATATATATATATATATATATATATATATATACTTTGTATATATACAGTGAGGAAAATAAGTATTTGAACACCCTGCAAATTTGCAAGTTCTCCCACTTAGAAATCATGGAGGGGTCTGAAATTTTCATCTTAGGTGCATGTCCACTGTGAGATACATAATCTAAAAGAAAAAAATCCGGAAACCGAAATTTTTTTATAATTTATTTGTATTGCAATATAACATTATTGGCTCTATAATGGCCCAATCTGGCATCATTGAATGAAATCAGTTGTACTTAAGTGCGTTTCATTGAAAAAATCTAGAAGCAACTGGCTAGTTATCACAGTTAACTGTGCTTGACATTTTTGCTTAGGTGTAGCAGTAGCCTTCAAATGCAATTTAAATACACTTGTTTGTCATGTTATTTTATATAATAAACTTGCATTACATTTTCAGAGGACAAATATGCATTTTATAACCATTTATTCCTAGTAAAAAGTTATGTTTTACAAACTTTAGCCTCATTTAGCCTCATATGTCAACTTCAGCTCTTGCCTGAACCTTCTGTCTTCAGCTCAGTTGCTTAGTTGCTTGTCCACTTTGTTGACCTCTGAGTTCTACAAAGTTCAGTGCTAGACACTTAAGTTTCTAGCAGTAAGTTTTTTAAAGCCCCACAAGTTAGAGTGATGCGAACTGAGAAACCTCCATAAAGCAGAAAACTAAGTCAGGACTCTCTGATCTACTTTGTGACTTTGAAGGGCAGGTTCGATGCTAATTTTCCTTCTGTTTTTCAAAGGCAAGGAAGTAATGAAAACCCCCTCTGATCAAGCGTCGGACATCGGTTAGACACGGCCTGGATGCAGACGCTGCACCGGCGCTAGCGCTTGACGCTGATTGGTATTCATGTAGAGCCCACATGCCCTTGCCTCCAGAGCACTCGCTAAATAAGAAATTTGTTTTTCATCTATGCTAGCAACATTTCAAGCATTTGAAATTCTATATTTGCAAGATCCTTGTTAATTAATGCATGATTGAGTATCCAGGCTGCCTTTAAAGATCAGGAATGTGAACAAGGACAGGTGTAGGGATAATTTCACTCTGACATTCGGTCAGTCTCTCAGATCACATTTTTTGGCCTCATATTAACACTTACTAGATGAAGACGTGACATATATTACTGATTTCTCATTGAAGCAAGTGAAATAAAAGACGTTAGCTGTACCACATTTTTGTTTGGAGATATTTTACTACAATTCCATTTGAAAAAAACACTTTTTCTGGCATCTGACATTGAAACAAATAAGAAAAGTCAGACTCAAGCTTGTCAATACAGAATGAAAATTGTAAATAAACGTACAAACCGGATGCCAAAAAAGTTGGGACACTAAACAAATTGTGAATAAAAACTGAATGCAATGATGTGGAGATGGCAAATGTCAATATTTTATT
>BRDA01054630.1:16026-31358 GCA_036984385.1 Crenuchus spilurus | reverse complement strand
TGGAGGAAAGGGACTTTAACGAGCTCTCTCTCTCTCTCTCTCTCTCTCTCTCTCTCTCTCTCTCGCTGCCCTTCTTATAATCCTCACATGTGTTGAACAGACAGACTACCGTCTGCTCGTGCCACGGTGACAAATGACAGACATTAATATGAGGGAATGGAGAGCTCAGATTCCAGATTGTGTTATTAAAACCTGGAGAGTGTCGCTGGGGGTGAAGACGTTTCAGAGTGAAATGAGGTCCGCTGAAATACAGGCTGGAGTGTTCACATGGTGTTGGTTATTCTAGTAGGACAGCGATCCTAGTGCTGCAGTTGGGAAATGCTAGTCAGTGCTATGCCAATTTTAGCAAGATAGTCTGGTAAAGAAGTACATTGTAATCAAGCTATCTGTGCATCACTCATAAATGCCTTCTTTTATGTTTTAGAGAATATCAAGAATTTCTCTCTCAGTTTTAAATACCCAAATTTACAACAAAAATAAATAAATAAATAAATAAATAAATAAAAATTAACTGTATTCTATGTTTATTTTTATTTTAGATTTAAAGGGGACATATTTCAGGTAATAAAAAAGGTATGCACATTTTTTTTGCCCAGATGTAGATCATTTTCCTTTTCCTGAAACAAGCAAATTTGCCTTTTTTTGATGAGCTAATAAAAAAGAGTTCTGCTCTAATTGGCTTGGCAACAGCTGGGTAGACTCTAAAGCTTGAGTGATAGAAAATGTGGGAAATGAGAGAGCTGAGGAAAAAGTAGAAAGAAGAGATAATTGATGTTGATTTACATGGCATGCAAGAGAAGTGTGAGAGAGGAGACAACAGGAAGTTGTATTTATTCCTGTGTTGGTTTCACACATTGGGTGACAAGAAAGAATAACTGCACAGTATGGAAGAGAAGTGTCTGAGAGAGGAACCTGTGTGTTGACAAGATGTATCCATGACTTCACATGGAAATTGAAACTGTAATGGCAGACATGAGGCTAGTGTGTGTAAGGTTTGAGAGTGACAGATTAAGACTGTATAGAATTTCACCAAACACTTCAGAGAATTTCATATAACACCTGGTTTTAGAATATAACTTTGATGTCATTTATAATATAATTTCCCAGAACTTATACTGTAACTTCTCCTTATGAATCAATACATATTAAATATTGAGTTGTAGCCTGTCTACCAAAATGGCAATTGGGTAATCAAACATAAATAGCCATCCATCCATGCATGCATTATTTTAGATGCTTTATCCTAGTCAGGGTTGTGGTTAGTCCCCTACCCCCACACCGGGCACAGGGCATCACAGACTATCCTATTAAAGCAAATGATAGGGCACCAATCCATCGCTGAGTGCACACGCACACACTCACAGACAATTTAGAGTACCCAATTCACCTGACCACCACATTTTTGGGTTGTGGGAGGAAACTGAATACCCCAGAGGAAACCCAGATGGCAACTTTAACCCAAGACCTCAGTGCTAAGAGGCAGACATGCTAACGACCAAGCTACTATGCATAGCCAATCTAGCCAAAAGAGGGCAATGCACCTGATGAAAACAGATAGATGCACACAAAGACTCATATAACCATTTCTGAATGTTTGACAGATAAGAAATACCATCACAACTGATGATCCCATTATAGCCCTGCATCTCAGGAATTAGCATGAGGACCACTAATATAATTTTGTTATATTAGCAAAGACTCCATTACAAGGTTAACAAAATTCCTTTCAGCAGCATGGCATCCATGTGTGCCTCTAAGCATCATGGATCTTTCCCAGGTTGTATGTGAGAACAGAGTATGTAGGATTTGAATAAAAGCTGAGCTGCGGTGTTTCGCTGTTCATCAGCGCTCACCACTCAAGGACAGCATGCCGTAATTGGCTGCGTGGAGATTTCACCATGCCTCAGCTTGCAGAAAGAGAAAGAGGATGGGATGGAGTGATGGATATGAGAACTAGAGAGAAAAAAAATGAAGAAAGCAGAGTTAAGGAAAAGAGAGATATCAGTCCACAGCTGGATAATAAAACGGCTTCTCAGATGCAAGATGTCGTCAGTCTTTCTCTTCTGTCCTGTGAAAGCCCTGGTTCAGAAAGGAAAGAACATGTGTTTGTGTTTTGGTGTGATTGCATGGTCAGATAAATATTGTAACACTGTACTGGTGGTCTGAAGATGTACATATATCCCTGGGAGCTGAGCCATGACATGTCATATCCTGTTATATCCACCGTTTCCCCTAGATAAAGTTCATTATTGATAACTCCCACCTCTGTTGTCAGTCAAATCACAATGTGATTGTAGAGAAGCCATTCTTCTGATGTGTGTGTGTGTGTGTGTGTGTGTGTGTGTGTGTGTGTGTGTGTGTGTGTGTGTGTGTGTGTGTGAGAGAGAGAAGAGACTATAGTTGGTTAATAAAAAAGTTAGTCATTGAAGTGGTAGAAAATAAGGAGAAGAAATCCATCCATCTTATCCGCTTAAAACTGATCAGAGTTGCAATGAGTCCCCTACAGGGCAGGGCATTACAGATTATCCTATCCAAGACCAGTACAGGGCACCAATGCATTGCTGGGTGCACACCTGACCTCCATGTTTTTGGACTCTGGAAGGAAACCCATGCCGACACTGGAAGAACATGGGAACTCCATCTAGATGGGGACTTGAACCCAAAACCTCAGTGCTGAGAAGCGAGTGTGCCAACCACAACGCCCCAGGAGAAGAATGTAAAAGTGAATTTAACATGACAGTTCCTTCCACTGCTAGAAGCCTGAGAGATAACTCTAAATTTTAGGTAATTCATTCAACTGCATTTGTGTTCTAGTAAGATGTGAGCAAAGGCTGTAATTAAGAGTTATGTTGGACCACTCAAATGTAGCCCAACAATGGTTGGATGTGAGGCCACCCCAATGGTATCTCACCTTTCCTGTGGCATTAGGGTACTCCTAGCAGACTCACCCTATAGGATTGGCAGGCTAGTAGGCGCTAGGCGCATGAGTAACAGCTGTGGTGGTGTTGCTCCTGGTAGAAGATGGAGGCTTGTTTATCTGGCATGTTTGAAAAGTGTATTTGTTTAGGTGGTGTTTACCTGGATGCCTCAAGTCGTGCCCCCCTTACTCCTGTCTTCAGTTTGGGTCGCCCACACTCCCTCCCTGGCTCAGTAGTGGAGTGGGTAGCAGGCATGTTTCTCAGCCCACGTACTGGTTTGAATGCCCTGGATGCAAGTTTTTATTTTCCCCATTTTTATTAATTTGCCATCTTGGCTTTTAGCTCAAGGTTTTTCTTAACACAGGTCCATGATCTAGAGAAATCTCTCTCATACACCACACAGGAATGTATTTTTAAGAAAAAATGCTTATTTTGGAATAATGTAGCTTCTTGTTTGAGTTTGAGTTGCTAGCTAAAATAATAATTATTATCTAATCTCACCTCCTTGTCACTTGTGTTGTATATTGTAATCCTCATAAAAAGAGTTGTATAACATCTCCGGTTTTGAAACGACAACAGAGCTTCCATCATGTTGGCTCAATGGAGCAGAGACAGAACAGTGTGGGTCAGAGGTCACACAGCCAGAGTAGCGGTGCTATTGGTCAGGGATGAAAATTTGCATGTCATAGTTCAGCAAAGTTTAACTTAATGCAAAAGTCTGCAGGCTACATTTATTTGCCAAGAAGTTGTCCACGAAATTCACCTGTTGTGGTGAATCTCATTAAACTGAATGGAATTTCCCAGTGTGATCAGGCCATATATAAACATAGAGGGAACCTTAATCAAGTACATTGATTACAAAGTTTCAATAATGTTATTTTTATAATGTTATGCTACTTAACATAATTGTAGCCAACACTTCCTGTTAACAGTAATTTAACAGCTCAGATGGAAATGGGATGGACAAGTTGATGAGAGTGTATTTTTGTTTTCTATATTTTTTTTATATTTATATTTTATATTTATTTTACTTTCCCCCTCCCAATGTATTTGTAGCTAATTAACTCATCCCATCTGCTAGGAGCTCTCTCCATCACTTTGCAATGTCCCTGACTCTAGGAGGGTGAAGACAAGCACAAGCCTCCTCCGATGCATGTGATGCAGCCACCGCCTCTTTTTCAACTACCGCTGATACACCGTCACTGGCGAGCCAATGCACTCGGAGGAAAGCACAGGATTCCCAGCTCTGATGCACCAATCAGTAGACGCCAGAGCCAGCGGACATTGTAGTGTGAAAATGATGGGAAGAAAGTGCCCAGAAAGACCACAGCCAATTTTTGCTGTGTCCTGTTGATGGTAAATAGCATGACTTGAACTCGTGATCCTCTGGTCATAGTGTCAGCACCTTGGCCCGCTGAGCCACTTGGGGCCTGATGTGAGCATATTAACACCTTTCAAACTGAGGGCTAGTCTTACTCTCCATTGCAAATGTGTTTGGTTGGTTTGGTTGCATTTTGCATGCAAGTGTTCCTGCCTGCTGTATCATTACCATAACGGAATGTGACGTGTTATTTTTTATCTTTGATGGAGCTATAGTTCGCTCTGTCTAATCTCGTTATGCTGCTGGAATTTTACATCCTTAAATTCCAATTTATAGGCCAAGCGGCACACAATGAGTAGCTGTTGTTATGGATATTGCCTGAGCTGCTGTGGGTATTGCCTTAACTGTGATTCTAACTTAGAATCTTGACATTTGATAAGCTCTTGTGATGTTGATATGCTGGTCATACCTGCAATGCTTTGTCAGCAGTGCATGATTTGTGTAACATGTGCAAGGTTCCTATGTTATGATTATTGTCCGCCAGAGAACAACTGAATTCAAACAAAGGATTTCAACCTGATGTTTAGACAGTGCACTGTTAAAATAGATGGTTTTTCATGGGTTCTTTAGTAAAGAAAATGGTTTTATGTAGAACCATGAACACTCAAAGAATGCTTCTCATGCATGTTTTTTAATGGTTCTTCAAGGGTTCTTTGGTAAAGAAAATGGTTTTATATCAAACCATGAACACTCAAAGAACTCTTCGTGTGCATGATATTAAAAGAAGGTTCTTATAGGGTTCTTTACATACATACATACATACACATTACACTTTAGTAAAGAACATGGTTCCATATAGAGCCATGAACACTCAAAAAAACCCTTCTTGTGCATGATTTAAAAAGCTGGTTCTTATACGGTTCTTTAGTAAAGAAAATGGTTCTATATAGAACAATGAACACTAAAAAAAACCTTCTTGTGGATAAAGAGTTCTGTCCAAGGTTTCTTCAGATTGATGGTAAAATTTTTGTGGATGGTTCAGAACCTATATAGATCCCTAAAAAAGTTCTGCTCTAGCTACCATGTCAAGCACGTAATAATGGAGGAACCCTTTTTGGTGATATATAAAACAATTTTCAAATGTTGTCTATTTAGAACCATCTGCAGCAAATTCCTCATCAATCTGAACCACTCTTCCATCATTCAAAGAACCCTTTGGGTTCTTTAGTGTACATGGTTAGATATAGGACCATATTCTTTACCAAAGAATTATTGAAGGACCATCAGTTTTAAAAGTCTATGGGTAAGGTTAGCAAATGCAGTTGGCTGTAACTGTAAGCATTATGTTACGGCATGATAACATGGTGATGCTTTATAATACAGCCCAGCTTTAGGGTGTAACTCTACAGCATCATTTCCCAGAACTTAAATGTGACTTCCTCTTATGAGAGTTTCTACTGGTAGGTAAATGTAGGTGTAACAGAAAACAATACTGCATTCTAAGTCACACTGATGAGCCTGTGAGGCTTTAATTAATAATTGGATGTGATTAGAAATATGTTACATTTACAGAAATAATAACTGGTAATAACTGATTTCTAATGTTCACAACCTGGCTTGGGTAGGTCTTGTGAAAAGTGATAGAAAGGGAATTACATTGTTAAATGAATGGTGCACCATCATATTTACATTTTTTTTTTTTTTTTACACAACCGCTAAGGCATGTGTGGAGTCCTACATCTCTACAAAACACTTGAGCTCAATGATCACAAAAAATTACCCAAATGTTTTTTGTAAAAATGCATCATTAAAACTGCCATAAAAACTCAGAAGATGATATTAGCGGTGAGGCTAATTATTAGGGCACTGTGTGCAGCATTCAGTCAAGATCAGATAGTTGGAAAGATGGATGGCAGAGGCGGAGCCACCCTCCTGGACAACAGGACTGGGACCAACCTGGTGGTGTTGGGGAGGATGGAGGATGATGGTGATGCGTTGGAGCCTGTGATTGATAGAGCAGTGAAGAATTGCTTCCTTTTAAAGTTGAGTAGTAACTCGACTGGCAAGGAGGCCCAATGACTGAGTGACGTAATACTGGCTTAGGTAATTGCTGATGAGTGCCCTGTACATACGTTTACCAGTAGAAGCTGGCATTTTATACAGCATTTTTCACACTGAGAGATGGATTGGTGCCCTGTCCTGGGTTTAGCTAGAATAGTCTGTAATTCCCTGGTGAGGGTGTAGGGGACTAACCGTGATCCTGATCAAGATTAAATGGATAAGGTAGTGGATGCATGCATGGATGGATGGATGTACTGACTCCTATGTGGAAGTTGCATTGTAAGTTCTGGGAAATTACATCATAAATTACAAGGAGTGACACATTACAACTGGTCTGTATTATAAAGTGTTACCAATAGCATCTGTCTGAAAGTATTGACAGTGCTAGAGATGTCACAAAGACAACCCTGGGTACTCTGGAAGTTTGAAAACATATAATATACATTATGATGTGATAGACAAGCTGAGGTAAGTCACTAGAATGTTTATCTTCTATAATAAATGATAAGACATGGACACAGTGAGATGTCATTTTCACTGTCATTATATTACATATAGAAATCCATTTTTTTTCTCACACCAAATCCTTCAGCAATGTGTAACCACATTTCCAAGGGTAATACTACACCAATTTAATCATACCACATGACCAGCTACACTCAATCTTTCTCTCTCAACAGACTGCCTTCTTCCCAGTGATCATATCACCCATGCTGAACGACACTACCCATTCAAGGCTTTGGATCCAATTTACACTCAGCCAGCTCTGATCTTTGCATGCTAGCAGTGCAAATGTGCGCCTTCTGCTCGTCCTGAACACACACAGCAGGCTGCTGGGCCATAGGGAGAGGCTGTGATGTATGACGCTGGTGTGAAAACAGTCCACACAACTGAACAGGAGCAGCATGGCTCTGAATGGGCCTCCAGTGTGTTGTTGAGCTGTTGCATTATTTTGTTATGTGTGTTTGCTTGTGCACAATGATTTACTTTAAAACAGATTTACATCTCAAGTCACGCATTCAGATGCACAATGCAACTTTTACTGCTCAGCTTTCTTTGCCATTGTGTTCCCGCAGTCCCACAGGAGCGCACATACAAAACACGGCTCTTTAAAGCATGTGCACGCAAACACACACGCAATCACAACGATAGTAACTCACTGACGATTCCCACATCCCCACTGCACACACGGCCGTGGACAAGGAGAAAAAAAATTAGAGCAAAGCAGCAGAGAGCTGAGGGGGCCGAGAGTAATAAAACCCTCTGACTACAGCAAGAGGGAAGTGCTTTGGATGCAGGAAAAGGAGATTGATGTGAGTGGGCTCATGTAATATCTTTAAAGTGGCAGGAGGAGGCCATTATCCATTTGTCTTGGTGAGAAATGCTCTGTCAGGGGCAGCAAAAAGGAATTGGAAATGAATGTCACTTCTCTTCCCTTTCTGAGAAGCCTGTGTTATGACACCTCATCAGACTGCGCTTTATTCTGGTTATTTGGGTTTTAGACTGCTTTAATTTGCTAAGAGATGCTAAGGGGAGGGGTACGGAGGTGAGTAACTGCAGGCTAATCTATAAGGTAGACTCCAAGAAGCACACCACGAGGGAGAAAGACAGGATGGAAGAAAGCGAAATAATGATTCTGAATGAAGGATGAAGCTTGAAGATGGAGAATTGGTGCCTCTCCTGCTAATTATAGCTGATTGCCACTTGAGCATGCTTGAAGATGCTGGAGGAGAAGCTTCTGCCAGCGTCTCGTGGGTGGAGGGAGGTGGAAGGAGGAAATATGGTGGATATTTCTTTGCTTTACAGCCTCTATTCTGAGCTATATTAATATACTTCTGCATACTGTTGTGTTTAGCATGTTTTGACATGTAGCATCAAAGATCTACAGTATGATAGCTATATTCTATAGATATAGATGCAGCACTCTTTATAATTATGAGAGTCAAAACTTTGCAGAGTCAAAAGATTCAACACCTTGTCTAAATCACCACTTAATGCATGATCGAGATAGCAAATGAACATGTATTTATATACAAACGAGACAGCAATGTACCAGATTTCTTTCACCTGATTGAACTGTACATACTTTCTTACAAAAATGTGCTTTTGTAGCAACTTGGTATCACTTTATACAGCCCAGTTTTTGAGCGTAACTTCCTGTCATTTTCTAACACTTACAGTGTTACTTCCTCTTAGGAATGAGTACATATAAAGTACTTACTGGTTCCTACTGGTAAATGTAGGTGCAGGATAAAACTATATATACATCCAAAATCACACTGACTAGTCTATGAGACCTTAAATAAGACCTGGCTTCGTTTTATTGATGTATTTTTAATTTTAGGTGACAATTGAGCTCTAGTGTTGATTAGAAATGTTGGACTCCAGACATGTCTTGGCTGTTTGAATACATCTGAAGTGTAAAAATATGTAAATATGATGGTGCATCATTCCTTTAACAATGTCATTCCATTACTACCACTTTTAACAAACCTGCTGTGTAACGTGAGTTTATGCTTGGAGTCCAAATTTTGCTTCTTCATTTTAGAACTGGAGCTGTGAAATGAATATTTCTAACACCAGAACTCAGTAGTCACCTGAAATAACTCAACTCTTACTGTACATCAGTGGTGGGCCGTCAGGGCTTGCAAGGCCTTCTCTGCTGGCCTAAGTAATATCTGAATCACAAACTGATGTTAATTATATTTTGTCCATGAATACTCATTAAATAATTCCAAATTCCTTTTATAGCTTTTCCGATGGTTGTGCTGTTTCCAGACATGTATTTTCATATTAAAGCATTTAACCAATCACATTTCAGCCATCAAATGTTGCCAGGTAGGATCAAAGTCAAAGATGTCTGCCCCCAACAATTCATTCTGCAGGCTCTCTTAACACAAAATAAATGTCGATGAAACTGTTGCTTCAACCAATCAGATTTTGAGTTGGTGTCACCAGGGCCCTCTAGCAGGCTTAAGGCACATCATAGTTGATTGCATAGATTGGTTATCATTAGCTTCGATGTTGATAGGAAAGGACTTCTTGATGGAACTGAACCTCACGGATAATCTGTACAACAGAGTAATTGCACTGTTTTTAAGGAAAGCGAGGATGATGTATTTTGTTTATTTAAGCAGCACTAGTGTAAAACACTTACTGTAATGTATTGTAAAGCTCTTATATTGTGTATAATTGTATTTCTTTCTAGGTATTAGTGATTGTTTAGTTCTAACAGTGTCTGACCTGAAGAGTAGTTTGGACTCTAACCTGTCTGTACTAGCTGAGATAATTCTCTTAATGGAAACAAAACAATGTTGTACATCACTCTGAATAAGAGCATCTTCCAAATATTGTAAATGTAAATGTAAGTGATGCTAAGGAAAAGCTTGTAGGTAGGACGTTTTTCCTTTATACTGCAGCAAACAATTCTATAGAGTATCATTAATGTCACATGGCATGTTTTATGCTTCTGAGAGGTTAGAAAAGGTCATTTTGAGAGCCATGTAATTAAGACTAGCCTTATGCTAAATTCAACTAAGCTCCAGTATAGTCCAGCCTGGTAGCATAATGAATGAGATGCCAACATTTAAGCCGGTGCATTCTATATAAAAGCATGAAAATCTGTGTCATGTGGTTTATTAAACAAGGAAAGTCCACACTGACAAAACGGGACTTGCTCGTTAGCATAGTAACTCTAGATTTATGTGAGAAATGCTTAATCTCCCTCACTCAAAGAACTGAGAAAGCTCGAAAGACAACGAGGAGTCTCATCTCACCGGTGGGACGGCCGATATGACTGGATTAATGTGCTTTAGAGCTTAGTTTCTACCTGCTTCTTATATAAAAGCAGGCAGGTGGTGTGTATTTAAGAGTCATCTTTAACTCAGTGGAAGGTTATACCTCCTTGAAGATCCAGGCAGTTTGACATCAGCCGAGATTAAGTGCGCGCATCCCGTAGCGCTGACTCTGTCACTTGGAGTCGTTTGAGGCGTTTGTGTGTATGACAGAGAGGCGAGAGCGATGCTGTCACTCACTCTTTGCAGCCAAATGAATCTCCAGTGCGTACTCCAGGAAGCTCAAACGACCCCATTACACATGACGGCCCGGCGTAGCGCGTCAGGCCTCTCTCTTGGCTCCATTGTGTGATTGATTCTCTAATCAGAGGCTGATTACGGCGTAGCCCTCCCGTGGAGAGCAATTAAACCTATAAAGAAAAGCACCTCCAATGAGAATCAATAAGAGTCTCCAGAACATAATGCGAGATGATGATGCTAGATGAGAATCTCCTTTCCATCAGCTATGATAAAATGATCCATTTGTCATCAGTTGTTAAGGCTAATCAGAATGGATTCTCGTTTAATACTCAGAGTGCCACCTCCCATGTGGATACTGTTACTCGGAGCTGCTCTCTTGGGTTTCATCTGTATTGTGGACTGGGCTGGCTTATCCTAAAATTAGGCAGAGCTAATAATGCCATAAATGTATAACAGGTGTCCATGTCAAGTGTGTGTGGTTTCTTGTGGATATGCTGCCGGCTGGCTGTTTCATTAGCACCAGTAGAGGCGGTCAGCTGACGCCCAGGGCTGCAGCTCCGTCTCTAGCTGTCGCATGTGTCTGTCTGGTCCGGGGAATTGGGAGAAATGAGCAGGGTTTAGCAGGTGAGCTGAGGGCATGTGCTCCTGCCATTTTGTCTGTGTTTATCGTGTTTTCACACTGTTCCTCCTCATTGCCTCTCTGTACGCCTCTCCCTGGTGGCCTTGTCACTCTAATTAGGTGACAGACGGCGGCAAACAATATCCCTCATTACTGCTGACATGGGCGATGCACATAGCCACACACTCACGAGCATACACACATACACAAACACGGTTACATACAGTTCAGTAACCGGGATTAGCACACTATGGTGGCTGCACAATTGCACAATCGATCTCATTGACGTCACTGTTGATTTTCGCTTATTATAGGATGCGTTCTTAGCTTTTCTTACTAAACTTTCTCCTACAATCTACCTTGTCTCAACACTTCACAACCAATATTTGCCACATTGTTGTAGTCATCATCATCTAATATGAATTCTCATGTATTTTCTTTCCACAGAATAAAATGTGTGTGCATACTCAAAGTCGTCTTGATGGTGCTTGAGTGCACGAATGCTGATAAGCAGTTTAAGGGGTGTATTTTAACTAGATCAGATAATATCTGATATCTTGTGTATCAGGTTGTGTCATGCGCCTCCTCCTGCCATGCCTCTTTGTGTGTGTGTGTGTGTGTGTGTGTGTATGTGGGGTTCATCACTCGTCCTTCACACTTGTATTTGTAGTATGGAGTAATGTGTTCTGACAGCCATCAGATGCTGCATTTCCAGTAAGTGTCTACACTGGTCACGTGACCACTTCCACATTGCTGCACATAAACAAACAGTAATGACCGTGATCCTCTGCCTCCTTTCAATTTGCCCCCATTAACCTCGCGACAGAGAGGGATCTGTTTGAGATATGCCATAATTACAACCCTCAGAGATGCTCGTGGTCAGCTAGACTGCATCCAAGACGACCAGACTGAGCTGCACATCTTTGACCAATAGCTGCCATTTCTGTCGCCATTGTCACCTTTCTCTTTTGTTTTTCGTGAATGCTTCCTCGCTCTAGCTCTTGTGGAGCTCTCATTTGTTTCAGGGGGGAGGCGGGGAATATGAAAATGCATTAATTAAGCAGCAGTTGGCGTGTAAGTGCAGATGCATTTCCAAGCATTTACTTGAAATGATTGGCTTCAGAGTCTGAACATCTGGGTTTTGGGCCTTCAGTTGAGCTGAGAGTCCTTCAGACAGGAGCAACAGCACTTCTGAGCAGAGCTGAATGAAAATTCATAATGCAAACGTCTCATAAAGGACGTGGCTACTGGAACTGCACACATGTGTTTCCAACAAGCACCCAGCTGCAATAAAGACAACTAGAGCACTATTCTTGTGCAAAACAGAACATCTTATTTTTATACTTTGTTTGAATATGTGGCATATTTAAGATTTTTAATAGCTTACATTTCTTTAAAAAAGGGGGTCCTTTAAGAGTTCTTTTGTAAATGCACCTGTTCTATATAGATCCACAAGAACCCTCTGAATACCTAACATATTCCCCTGCAGCTCAGGAAAGGGTTCTTTGTATATTTGCTATTTGAATTATGTGACAATGTGGTTAGTTTTAAGCTACATGTTGCCCAACAACATGCCAACAATGTTATTATTATTAATAATAATAATTACAATAACAATAATGTCAAAGTTTGTCATGTCCTTGGGTCCACTTGTCTTTGTTTACGTCTGTTTCATGTGTCTTTTGTTTACCTTGCATCCACTCCTCCTCCTACTGTGATAAATAATAATAATAATAATAATAATAATAATAATAATAATAATAATAATAACTTTTAACAAGGCTCATTGAGATCTGGAGAATTTGGAGGCCACTGTCAGTAGATGCCACTGCTGACTGGCTGCACCCCACAAGTCTTGCCAATTCAGAGATGCTCCCTTCCTGTCAATATTTATTTTATTCAAGTGATCTCAAACTAGTGTTCTTAACCCTTCAGTAGTGTTAACATTCTGTGTACTGTACTCTCCTTTTACTAAAGTCCAAAAAGGACTCATCTTCACTAATTCACTAAAATATAAACGCTTAGTTGAATTTTAAATGTAAATCTATTTTGCATGAAGAAGCAGTTACACAGTTTGTACATTTTCTTTCTTTAAGAGTGCAGAAACATGCATTTAATGATTGGAAAACATTGATTTTCATAACAACACACATGCCATACTTGTTTTCTTTATTAAAATAGATGTTTCTTCTTTCTACCTTAATAATAATAATAATAATAGTAATAATAATAATAATAATAATAATTATTATTATTATTATTATTATTATTATTATTATTATTATTACTCATTTATTTATTTAAGATGTTTTATCATTTGTCTTTAACTATATGTACAATGTGTTTTAAGGACTGCTTCACTTTTTCAAATGTTGGGAAATGTCTTTGGAAAATGTAGTTTAGGTGCTTTTCTCTACCAGCGGTGGGTCATTTCTAACCCATAAGACAACACAAGGGTTAAGTCAAGTGTTTGCTTTATCTGTGAGTGGTTTTAATGTTGTGGCTACATATCTCTACTTGGGTCCCCAAACTTTTGACTTGAACTTGTGTATCAAGTATGTATATGCCTGTTATAAACTGTTCCTGAGGATGTACAAGAGCTGTATAATTGCAGCCCTTTGAAGATCCATTTCCTCCTTGTTTACATTCAGAGCTCGTCTTTGATCTTGTAACATTGTGGCACATTATGGAAGAGCCTGGCATCAGCATGGTGATGTCGGTTGCAATAGGAAGACAGCATCCAGAACAGAGGAGCATAAAACATGATAGTAGAATAAAAGAACACTTCACCTTGTTTCTGGTGACATTACCCATCTGAAGGAAGAAAAGCATGCATACCTCAGTCCCACGCGGCGATGCTTGTCCTTCCTTTTAAATTGCTCTTCTCTTACTGTGAAAAGGAGAAAGGCACAAAGGCTAAGCCGTGAGAATTCAAAGCTACCAAAAATGCCACATCACCTGTTAAAGGGGCTCCATTATGAGGGACACAGGAGGAAGTCTGCTCTACTTCCTGGCTCTTTGCTCTGCCCTCAGAAGTACAGAAGTACTGGCGACCTACAACCCTCTACAACAGAGCACAGTTTGTGTGTGTGTGTGTGTTTGACAATTAACTTATTTGATAAGATGTAAAGTTATTGTCAGCTGCTGTGAGATAAGGGGTGTAGGAGGTTGTGAGCAAAAACAGACATAACACTCTGGCTGTAGCTGTGGCGACATCAACTGACAGACGACGACTGAAACACTGGGAAGGGTATATAACGCAAACAGAATCACAGGGAAAGTACACGCCAGGCTGTAAGCAGACAAGAGACAAGTGTAAGCCCTGATACATGTCATGACATGACTGGGGGTGTGGACATGTGGAGACAAAATCTAAATAGAAAAGCAGATGTTAAACACTTGAGAGACAAAGACTCAGCAGGGGGCATGACCAGGGACTCAGCAGGGTCACGGTTATTTTGTTTAAACTCAGTTTAGATATTCAGTAAAAAAGTTGAACTTTATTTTATTGTGAATGATTCACTTTACATACTTTATTGATGCTTACCTTCTTACTTTCATTCACTTTAATGTCTATTAAAGCCAACTTCTATTAAAGTCAATCCTAATCTCTTCTTGCAGCATCTGTGATTTATGGTCATTCACAATCATTTCACTGTGTTCTCTATATTACAAAAATGCTGTATGTGCAGTTGTAACCATCCAGCAGATGCTAAATTCAGCCAGTAAACATTTGTTGCAAATCATTTACTCTGTAAAAGACTTTCTTTCTCATTTCATTCATGAAAAACATTGTTTGGGAAAGCTGTACATCTGTATAATTTGTACTTTCAAACCTGCAAGTACTTTTTGACAGGGATGAATCTGATGTAATATGCTTTCATAAACTCTTGCCTATTCAAAACCTAACCCATAAGAACCCAGACTGAGTTTGTAAACGACAAATATTAAGGATACATGGACCACATGTAAGATGTTTCTAAATTATATACAAACCGGATTCCAAAAAAGTTGGGACGCTATACAAATTGTGAATAAAAATTTAATGCAATGATGTGGAGATGGCAAATGTCAATATTTCTTTCGTATAATGTAGTCTAAGTAGGGACAGTTTTTCATGAACGTCCAAACTTTCATGTTTAATATGTCTACATGTCGAAAGGGTTTGTTACAAAAAGTACTTACTTTACTCTTTCTTTCAGAAAATGTCTCATTTACTAAACGTTGTTTACAAATGACCGACTTAAATCGTAGACGACCTACCAATGTTGACGTGTATGTCGTAAAAACATTATATCTCTTGTGTCACTTTACTAACACTTACTGGTATTTAGTGTCTACGACGTTCTTCTCTAATCCTAACTGAAATTATCTTCAAC
>BRDA01054630.1:0-15000 GCA_036984385.1 Crenuchus spilurus | reverse complement strand
TATGTTACAATGTCAGAGATCTGTAATGTTACATATGTGTTACACTGTCAGAGATCTGTAATGGTTCATATGTGTTACACTGTCAGAGATCTGTAATGTTACATATGTTTTACACTGTCAGAGATCTGTAATGTTACATATATGTTACACTGTCTGATATGTGTAATGTCACATACATGTTACAATGTCAGAGATCTGTAATGTTACATATATGTTACACTGTCAGAGATCTGTAATGTTACATATATGTTACACTGTCAGAAATGTGTAATGTTACATATATGTTACAAAGGCAGAGATCTGTAATGTTACATATATGTTATGGTGTCAGGGATCTGTAATGTTACATATATTTTACAATTTCAGAGATCTGTAATGTTACATAAATGTTACAATGTCAGAGATCTGTAATGTTACATATGTGTTACACTGTCAGAGATCTGTAATGTTTCATATGTGTTACACTGTCAGAGATCTGTAATGTTACATATGTTTTACACTGTCAGAGATCTGTAATGTTACATATATGTTACACTGTCAGATATGTGTAATGTCACATACATGTTACACTGTCAGAGATCTGTAATGTTACATATATGTTACACTGTCAGATATGTGTAATGTCACATATATGTTACACTGTCAGAGATCTGTAATGTTACATATGTGTTACACTGTCACAGATCTGTAATGTTTCATATGTGTTACACTGTCAGAGATCTGTAATGTTACATGTTTTACACTGTCAGAGATCTGTAATGTTACATATATGTTACACTGTCGGAGATCTATAATGTTACATATATGTTTCATTGGGTGCTTATAGTAAAGGCATGCATTGTGTCAAAATACTTCAACTTGACTGTGTCTTTGTTTTGCATGGCATTGCAGATTTGCCTTTTTTATTTACTTTTGCACAGCACTGCTGGTTTAGCTTAGCAGCAAACAAATTCTTCTGTTTTTTTTAACAACACATAAATGTGCCAACTATACAAATAAATAAGACACAACAACATTTCAAAGTGCTCAGTATACAATATGTCACTTCATGAAAATAGACACATGTGTCCATGGGCTCTTATATTGGGACATATTTAGATCAAATTTATTTAGTGGTGTATTATTATTTACTTTTAAATAAAAATATTTAAAGATTTCAGAATGATAAATACTGAATACAGTGTGCTGCAGAATGTGAAAGACCTGTAGGACAAGAGAATGAGCTGCATTTTGATGTAAGATATAAATAGACAACAAATGTATGACTGGTGGGCTTGCTAAGAATTCTGGATCTTTCTGTGATTCATGGATGCATAATTGTGCCAGTGTCCATATGAGTAACCAAGTGCAGATTTTAGGGGTACCATGTGCCCCTAAGGGACCTCCCACCACCGCCTCCCAGTTACAACACTGGCTTTTGTAAGACATTCACAGTAGGGAACAGTGACTGTAGCCTTATATCAGTATGTAGTCACATATTTTAAATGGAAAATGGAAGTCAATAGGTGTTCTGTTCTGTTTCTTACTGAGTATGTGATAGTCAACATGCAAAAAAATCACCAAAACTTCTCCCAACCCTCTTAAGCAGCCTTCAGGTCTTAATTGAGGTCTCACTGTGTGGTTTAGGACATGACATGACTTGCTATAAAAGTAAGCTAACACTCAATGTGTAACTGAAAGCTACAGCAGCAACTGTACATACCTCAGGAGTGATCTAGAATCAGTTTCAGTCATGGAAGAGTCTGAGCCAAGATCAGACCGCTTTGTAAATACCAGCCCAGCTGGTGTCTGAAATGGCTGCCTGTGGCAGTGAAGTTTAGTTAATTTTTATAGTTCACAGTAAACCATCTGTGTCCTAAAACACATTGATGTCTTTATGAAACCTGAATCATGACCTAATATAGAATAAGCACATATCTATTGTGGCAGCCATAGGCTTGTGGTTCACCAGTTCAATCCCCTGAACCAACAGGATGCAATTGAAGTGCCTTTAAGCAAGCCCAAACTGCTCCCCAGGTGCAGTAGATAGTGCCCACCATTCACTCACTGACCCTTAGTGTGTGTTCCACTTCACAGAAGGTTAAATTCCTCTGAAAGTACATTGGACAATGTGGCATTTTGAAAGATGTATTTTTTTTATCCAATTTTCCAACAAAAATATAGTGGTAGCCAATCAACCCATCCTCTCCTTGACTCTAGGAAGGGTGAAGACAACACAGTCTCACACGGAAACATTGCAGGGTTGTCTTTCTCAAGTGCCGCGCCCGATTGTCTACCCGGTGACGTTTTCTGCTTGTTCAGTAACCCCCAGATTTTGCATCATCACCCAATCAAACATCCGCCATATTGCTTTCCATATTGACGTTTGCAGTCAAACGTCCACCATATTGCTACCTAACTAGTTGGAACTTGGTGATGCATCGACAGTTATCACACCAACGCTTGCCAATTCCATCTGCTCCCATATCAATGCACGCGCCTTGGTTATATTAAACCATTTAACCCACTTATTTGAAGAGTATTAACTTGCTTAGCTTCTCTAGGCTAGCGTTAGCTAGTTAGCTTATTGCTAAACTAGCACTAGCTAGTTAGCTAATTGTTCATACAAATAGCGCAGGCATCTGCGGTGATCCCCGTTTATCCCTGCATCTTTAGTAACGCCCTGTTATTGAAAAAAATATAAATCTGAAAACACAAACAGCAAAGCAATACGGTGGACGTTCGGCTGCACTCGGGTAATGAGGAAAATTCTGGGGATTTCCAAACGAGCAGAAAACGTCACTGGGTGGACGATCAGGCATGGCACTTTATAAAGTCAACCCTGCAACATTTTCATGTGAGACTGTCCTGGCAGACACCTGAGCCAGCAGACAATGCATTGTAGTAGTGATGGGGAGAGATCACGGCCAATTGTGCTCTCTCAGGCTCCAGCCACTGATGGCAAACACCATGACTAGGATTCGAACTCGCAATCCACTGATCATAGTGTCAGCAGCTTAGTCTGGTGTATTTTTACAAAACAAAAAGTTTATTTGGATGACCATTGAGTTGTACTGTTTCTAAACAGCATTAGTTTCACTGATCCCATTTATTCATGATTAGAGATGTTGTAAGTACTGTATTATGGTCTGGGACTATTGCTTGTGACATATACTTCTCAGGATGAAACTGCAGACAGGTGAGTTTGCTCCTCAGCCCTGTTTACAATTTTTGGCTGAGGTCACAGTGCTGCTACCTGTAGAGAGACAATATCACCCCAGTCATATAAAATTACACATCTACTTTAGATGTGGATCCACTGTAGGCCGGCATGCGCATGTACACACGCACAAGCCTGGTGGACAACATCAAACCATTGGCTGCCATCCAGGGCAAGCTCCTTAACATTCAGCAGGGCACACAAATCAAATCTAAAAGCTCTTAGGCACCAGCACCATGAATAAAACCACTTCTTTAAACCAAAACAAGGACTTATGTCCAGCAAATATGATTCTCTTTGATCTTTTCTTCTCTCATAATACTCTCCTCAGCGGTATCATGTGAATCAAGGAGTATAATGCCTTTCTGATTGACTGAACATGCTCAAGCAGATTGGAAGACATGCATGGTTGTGTAAGTGTGTGTGTGTGTGTGTGTGTGAGTTCCTCAGACTGCTGTTCTGGTGGCACACAGGCCCCCAGGCTGTGTGTGTGACCTTAATGGCAGCAGCATATGCCATCAGTAATCTGATTTGGAGATGGGACTGGAAGAGGACTAGGGGGGAGAGAGAGATAGAGATAGAGAGAGAGAGAGAGAGAGATTTGATGGAGTATTACTCCACACCATCCTCTCCAGGGACATCTGGGTGTAATATTCAGATGTAGGTCAAGCTGAAGTCCTAGACATAAAACGTAAAAAAAATGATCTCAGAGCAAACAAAACTGTTATTTATTTACTTTGAGAGTGGACGTTAAACTGCTTTGTACACAGAAGTGAGGAGAAGATCTCAAATCAATAGTCACTGCCGTATGTAAATAGCCATTAATACAGCTCCACTGATCATGGCAGAACATCAGATTCACTGGCTTTACTATTTATGGGCTGTTTTTTTCCATAATCATATCATATACAGTCAAATTAAAATATTATGATGACTGGTTTGGTAAAGGGTTCTTCAGATTGACAAGGAATGTGTTGTAGATAGATCTATACAGAACTTTTTTGAAAAGGGTTCTATATAGCCCTGAAAAGTGTTTTTCTATTATTATAAGCTTAATATCGTAATGATAGCAGAATCCTATTTGGTGCTATATAGAACCATCTACAGCACATTCCTCATCAAAGTGAAGAACCCTTTTATCATGCAAAGAACCTTGTTGGTTCTTTGAGTGTTCTTGGTTCTATATGGAAACATTTTCTTTACTAAAAAAAACCCTTGAACAACCATCTATTTTGAGTTTAGAACCATTTTCAAAAAGGTTCTGTATAGAACCATTGACAACACTTTCCTTATCAATCTGAAGAAACGTTTCACCATGGAAAGAACTCTTTATCCACATGTTCATGGTTCATGGTTCTATATAACCATTTTCTTATATAGAACCATGTTCATGGTTCTATATAACCATTTTCTTTACTAAAGAACTCTTGTGCTGAATGTGTTGTAGATGGGTCTATACAGAACTTTTTTGAAAATGTTGCCTTTTTGTACCCTTTTTGGTGCTATATAGAACCGTCTACAGCATGTTCCTCATCAATTTGAAGAAATAGTCCTAGATGCCAGGTGACAGAGTTTGCTATATTAATAAATACATGAGCACACTAGTCAGTTGTAGCAGAGTACTAAATGATGGTCATGGGCAAAGGGTGTGATTTGATGTCCAAAGGGCATGATGATAGGGTACCAAGTGAAGATGTGACTTTGTGAGATGCTCTAGAGCCACCATAGTGAAGTTGTACTGAGAATGGGCTTCCTGTACATTGATTGCCTCCCAATAGCATAACAGTGGTGCCCCATTGGCCACTGATGCCAGAGGGGAACAACAACTCTGGGATTTGGTACAAAGCAATCAGGCGCCAAAGTGAACCAAGACAAATGTTTCCAGATACCTTCCATCAGTTAATACAGTCCCTGACATGTCGTTAGTGTCACTCAAGCCAATGGTGGTTACAGTGTATTCCGACTATTAGGTACTGAAGGTGGTCAAAATATTCTATATAACAATGTATAAAGTACTACCAAAATTTTTACCAAATTCCAAATCAATATACTCATTTAGAGCATTTCTTTAACAGAAAATGTAAACAAGTGATTAAATTAAGATGCAGTGTTCTCAGATCTTAATTAGCAAGAATAACATAACTCAGGACATTCATCAATATGCAATCAATACAAATCAATACTCAATGGAATCAACCAGTCAATCACATTAATGTTACATTTAAACAGATTAGCTTTGTTTGATGGCTTGTAGGCCACCCATCTTCTCCTTGATCACATTCCAGAGTTTTTAATGGGGTACAGGTCTGAAGATTGGACTGGACATTTGGAGGGGTCGCCATGGTTTCCAGAGCTGTATATGCAGCCACAAGTTAACCTTCACTGGCTGTCTTAGATCTCATCATATATACTTTTACATCTCCATCAGGAAATTCCATGTGAAACCAGAACTACTGAACTATTTAGCCATATCAGAATATGATGACCACCTACCTAACAGCGGGAATAACCATCCTTAGCTTGGAAGACACAATAGGTGACAGAAGGTATCCAGAGGCACTCATGCCCATTCCAACTGCAGTAGAGCACTCATTAGAGTTGTTGTTCCCTACTGGCATCATTGGACTATGGGGAACCACTGTAAAGCTGTTAGGAGGCACTCAGTGTACAAGAAGTCCAGTACACCTTCACTATGGCAGCTCTAGAACATCACACAAAGGTAGCGTTTGTGAGATGCTACCCTATTATCATGCTTTTTTGAACATCAGACAAATCACATCCTTTGCCCTTGATGATGGTTTTGCACTCTGCTACAATTTACTATTGTGATTGCTTATTTATGCATTCATATGCATTCAGTTTTGAATCTACAAAGGGAGGTTCCCTAGGCTCTGAAGTTATCGATACCAGGCAGCATCAGGGTGTGTTATGCAGTGGGTTTGTTATTGTTATAACAGTGAATCTGTCCTCTACTGAGTGACGTATCCTATTAGCAGACATTGTGCCGGGCATATGGCTGTAATACTTATCAAAAATGATCATAGAAAACACAAGAGTGAAAAATCATTAATGTCAGTATAAATGGGTTAATATGTTGTATTCACCCAAACATCTGTGTGACAATATCCATGTAATAACACAGATTTGGTCTCTGTGGCTGCCATGTACTGCCATCCATTGCTGGGGAAAGTGGATTATTCCTAAAATAAGACAAACAGTTAATCTAGAAAAATATATCACATTAGACACTGTGGCACTCCCCATCCATGTGCACTCAGCTGGCATCTGGCCACTGTCCATGATGGTGCCCCATGGATTAAGTACAGCAAAGCTAATCCGTAAGACCCTGTCACTGAACAACAGCAACTTAAGGCTGAAAAACACCCATCAACAGTTAATCCAAAGAGGGAAACACAAAGACTTTTGTTTTTTACAGCAAAAGTGAAAAAAATGACCAGCTAGGCAAAGTGACGAGTGCAAATAATGCTGGTATTATTCATTTAGTACACTACGGGCATAGCAATTAAGGAGCTTAATGCAGTGAAGCGAAACCCTGCAATGCCATAGTGTCGCAGTACTTCCAAGGCCTAAAAAACACAAGCAGAACAGTCTCTGTGACCCCAACTAACCTGTAGTGAACTCATATTGGCAGCAGTGGACCAGAGTGGATAACCTTTTCAGTGGAATCAGGGGAGGTTACCCTGATGTTGCTGAGCCAAGAACAACCTGAAAACAAGCTGCACCTTCCCATAATGCTCTGCTTAGAGAAAACACCACATGGGTGTTGTACACTCTTAAAAGATATGGTTCTTCAAGGGTTCTTTAGTAAAGAAAATGGTTCTACATAGAACCATGAACACTCAAAAAACCTAAATGGTTCTTTGCATGATGAAAGCATACTTCAGATTGATGAGAAATGTGGTGTAGATGGCTTTATATATACAGTACACCTTTCAAAAAAGGTTCTATACATGACCAAAAAAGGTTATTGTATTGTTTCATGCCTGGCATCATAACAATAGCATTAGAAGCCTTTTTCAAAACATTTCTGTATAGAACCCATCTACACTCTTAAAAGAGATGGTTCTTCAAGGGTTCTTTAGTAAAGAAAATGGTTCTGTATAGAATCATGAACACTCAAAGAACCCTTCTCATGGATAAAAGGGTTCTTTGGATTGACAAGGAATGTGGTGTCGAAGGATCTATACAGAACCTTTTTGAAAATGGTTCTACATAGCCGTGAAAAGTGTTTCTCTATTATAACAAGCTTGACATAGTAACAACAGCAGAACCCATTTTGGTGCTATATAGAACTGTCTACAGCACGTCCCTCATCAACTTGAAGAACCCTTTCATCATGCTATGAACCCTTTGGTTCATGGTTCTGTACATAAACATTTTTTTTTACTAAAGAACCCTTGAACAACATCTCTTTTAAAAGTTTAGAACCATTTTCAAAAAGGTTCTGTATAGACCCATCTACCTCATCAATCTGAAGAAGGCTTTCACAACGGAAAGAACCCTTTATCCACAGAAAGGGTTCTTTGAATGTTCATGGTTCTATATAACCATTTTCTTTACTAAAGAACCCTTGGAGAACCATTTCTTTTAAGAGTTTAGAACAATTTTCAAAAAGGTTCTGTATAGGACCATCTACACTCTTAAAATAGATGGTTCTTCTGGGGTTATTTAGTAAAAAAACTGATTCTCTATAGAACCATGAACACTCAAAAAACCCTTCTCATGTATAAAGGGTTTTTCAGATTGACAAGGAATGTGGTGTAGATGGATCTATACAGAACCTTTTTGAAAAGGGTTCTATATAGCCCTAAAAATGTTTCTCTATTATTACAAGCTTAACATCGTAATGACAGCAGAATCATTTTTGGTGCTATGTAGAGCCATCTACTGCACATTCCTTATCAACTTGAATTACCCTTTCATCATGCAAAAACACTGTGGGTTCTTTGAGTGTTCTTGGTTCTATATAGAAACACTTGAACAACCATCTATTTTAAGAGTTTAGAACCCTTTTCAAAAAGGTTCTGTATATAACCATCTATAACACTTTCTTCATCAATCTGAAGAATGCTTTCACTGTGGAAAGAACCCTTTATTCACACAAAGGGTTCTTTGAATGTTCTTGGTTCTATATAACAATTTTCTTTACTAAAGAACGTCCATCTTTTTAAAGAGTGTAGTCTTAACAGTGCTAAGAAAGGCGGAGTTTGCGTCAGGCCCCAGTCCTCGTCTCCTGCTGAGTGCCTCACATTCACAGAAAGCAGAAAGTAAATGGATCTCATTTGAATCAATAGCTTATGTTTGCAGGGAAAAAAAATAAAAATAAAATTTATTTATACTTGTCTTATTTTCACTTAGCCTTTCTCCATCTGCCCTCGCATTCAGCAGCAGTCTGTCACTGTCACGACGGCAGTGTTTCTCAGAACCTCCTTTTCTCTCTTTTCCTTTATCCACCATCTTCCACTCTCTCTTTCTCTCCCTCACTCTCTGTACACTCTCTCGCTCTCTCTCAATGTGTTTTAGACACAAACACAGATTGACAGCCTACAAATTGCTTCAGGACTAGACAGAGAGGTGTTTTCTTAGGGAGCACTTTTTTATAGCAACCATTTAAATTACTGCTCACAACAGACAACTTGTTTAGCCCATATTGACACCAGCTGGTAAAAATGCAAAACAAGTTATTCCCCGGACAAATGGGATTTAGAGGAAGAGAGAGAAATAAAATCGTGTTGTTATCTTTGCTTATTTCCATGGAATTTACTCTTTTTATTACTCATATAGTTGCAAAGAAAGACATTGCAGTGATTGGATTACAGTGTGTTTATTTTCTTAGCTAATTCTGTAGAATGGTGCCATGCATTTAAAATGATGCACACATAATGCAGCAGATTACACATTTTTCCCAGGGTAATCTTTAAGTACGTAATTTCCCATCATGTCAGTATTGACTGTTTATTTGACAGCGTACAGACATTATTTAGATTTGGACAACGTACATGGTTAATAACAAAAGCAGGCCTGAACTTTAGTTTATTTTTAGAAATAACGGCCATACAGTGTGAGCATGACTAAAATGACTAACATTCAGATGATCAGGCACGTTAGTATATTATGACCAACCCTGGTTTGGAATGAACGTGGCCAGGGATGGCACAGATGCCACATTGCTGTATGTGTAAATAAGCAAGCGCACTAGTCAGTTGTAGCAGAGTGTAAAACCATCATCATGGGCAAAGGATGTGATTTGACTGATGTCTAAAAGAGGAAGATAATAGGGTACCAGTTTGAAGGGTGGTAGCATCTCAGAAACCGCAAACTTCATAGGATGTTCTAGAGCCACTGTAGTGAAGGTGTACTAAGAATGGACTTTTTGAATATTGAGTGCATCCCATCGGAATACCAGTGGTGTCCCATGGTCAATTGATGCCAGAATGGAACAATGGCTCTGGCAAGTAGTACAGAGCAATCACTGCACCACAATGGACCAGTTAACCTCTATAATGAACACAGGAGCAATAAGGAAAGTGTCAGGGATCACAATTCAGCAAATACTGTTACATATGAGCCTGTGAATCAGACGATTGTCGTAATATTCTTGTATGACCGTCTACAAGGAGGTCTTGTTCTGATCTTGTTAAAGTCTGTACTTCCATAAAAATGCTCTGAAGGCAAGTCCATAAGTGCGGCTTCCTAAAAATGGCCTGAAGCCTTGATTAAATCAAGAGTTGTCCATCCTGGCAGGGTCACATTAAAGATACCAAACAAGCATGTATGTGTCTGACAAGAGCTTTTACCTTCATCCCACGCCGGAGGTAGTCTCAGATTACTGCGCCAAGTGTGCCATTTTCTCCTCTTTACTGCGACTAGAGACATTCCAGTCACTTTGAAATGAAAGGGATGGTTCAATTAGCCATTGAAAATCAGTTTGGTGTGGTTCGATCAAACGCGCCGAGATTAAAGGAAAACAATGAGTTGTTTTTATCTTGCGAGGCAGCACTTGCGGAGGCAGCCGGCACAGCTTATAGCGAACCCACAGACGAGGCTCCTCCATTTCTGTAATGCGACATTATCACACACATCAATAGGCAATCATACGCTATTCAATTTTCTGCTGATGCCACAATGGGAAAAATATATTGACGTGTAACATCTATACAGGTGAACTGACATGATCACAAAATCAATCACACGTATGCCGAGAAGTCTCAGCTTCTTCAACCGCGGGCGTTTTTCACCCATATGAGGAAGGTGGAAATGGAGAGGAGAAGGGATGGATGGATAGGGGATTGACATGGTAATTAGAATAAATGGAAATATCTCATTTCCCTTGCAAAATTGAATTTATACTGCCCGAGGTTCGTCTGTTGCCAAGCTACCCATTTATGTGTCACTCATCTTACAAATGTTCATTCGCTGGAGGTCATTGTTGCACAAACACGACTTCTGAAGAGTCCTGATGCAGATGTTATCCGCTCAGTAATTATTTAGAAACGAGGCAGGACGCATTCTAAAAATGACTTGAAACGCTCCCTCAACCCAAATAACAATGTTTCTTTCTGCTTAAGGTAAATTAAGGGTCACTTTTTTGTCTTTTTTTAGAGAACAAAAAGAATAATAATGGAATTATAAATGATCCAGTCTTTTGGACAGCAGTCATTTAACCCTGCTGATATGTGTGAAGTGAATTACAGCTCGGTTTATAAAAGAAGATGAAATGTAACTGTATTCCATCACCTTCCCGTCGTTTTGGGAAACAAAGCTAAAAAAGCAGTGAAGACAGAGCGTGGGTTCAGTAGGAAAAACCCAAACTGAATCTGACAACAGCTGTAAATTGAAGAGCAAAGCACGCTGAGACATCTGTCTCAGTTTGCAGTTTACACACATTACCCCTGACAACATTGACATGGCTTCAGGATGTATTAAAACTCTGACATCTCACTGCACTCGTAATGGCGCAGCCTTTTTCTCCTCTTTAAAGAGTCTCACATCCCCCACCGGACGGGTGAAAAGCAAGGAGCTTCTCAGCTGCTAAACATTAACAACTTAACGTGGATCCCTGGAGGCGATGTGCGTTGGCTGCATGAGGCTTTTGGGGGGAATAAAACATGAGAGTTTCATTGGTGTTAATGGTTTGGAGTTTGCTTCAGAAGTCTCGTCTCTCTTTACGGTGCAGTTTTCCCAGACTCGGTGAAATCATTTACAGTGAGCTAACTTCCCACGAAATCCTCTTCCTGTCTGTAATTACATGAGCGATAGTGACCCCTCCTGCTGACGGTCACAGATATAAAATTCTCGCTTTTTTAAAACTCTCACTAATGGACTAGCCATCAGGGCTCTCCAAAATGCTAAGGGCTAGCAAACACTGCAGGTGTCAATGTCTTTTCTAGAGATTCTGTCATCCTTCCACAAAATCAGCCCATACATTCTTACACTTCCTTGTTTTTACTAATTGTTTATTTAGGTGCACATTGTAGTTTTACAATTATAGATTGTAGTCCATCTAGTTGTCTATAGACTTTTATTAGCCTCCTTTCAAAAATTAGGACCCCCACAAGACCACTACAGAGCAGGTAGATCATTTTCAGCATTACAGTGACATTGACATGGTGGTGGTGTGCCAGTGTGTGCACTGATATGAATGGATCAGACCTCAGTGTCACACTATTGGACTGAGAACAGTGCACCAACCAAAACTATCCAGGCAACAGCATCCTGTGAGCATCACTGAAGGACTAGAGGACCAACTTAAACTGCACAGCACCAGATGAGCTACTGTCTCTGACTTTACATCTACAAGGTGGACCAACAATGTAGGTGTGCCTAATAGTGGAAAGTGAATGGACAGTGTTTAATAGCTCTGCTGTGTCTGAGTCACTTGTACATGCACAACACACACTAACACTGTGGGGTACCTGACCATTGAAGAAGAGGGTGAAAGGAGGCTAACAAAGTATACAGAAAAACAGAGGGACTACAAGCTGTAATTGCAGAAATACCTATATGGTCTACTGAGTGCAGAGAGCACAGAAATACTTAAAGAGAAATATATATATATATAATAAATAATAAATGTTTGACACTTTAAGGTCTACGTTTTAACAATTAACTATTAGTCAGCAATTAACAGCTTAAATAGAACAATAGAACAAACGAGCTTAGAAATATGTGCAAAGGTACACATATGATGTGTTGATGAGCTCTTCTGTAAATGAGTTTTCTTAGTGTTTATTAACTTAATAATTCATTCTAATCAAAAGATACAACATTGAAATTTTAAGCATTTTAATTGTAAATATAATCAAACATTAAGAATTATGAACATTTCCTGTTAAGCAGAAAACATTTGCAAGCTCATTTACTAACTGTAAGGCATTGCTAATTAAGGATGAATATGTTTCACGTTAAATTGGTCAAAAAAATGTAATACTACTACTAATAAAAATAACAATATTAATAATAATACACTTAGAGGAGTTATCACTCAAATGTTATTTAACTATTGTAATTATTTAAGTTATGTAAACTTGACTACAACTTGCACTGTGCATTAATTGCCCCAGTTTTATATTGTAGGCCAAATTGCATATTCATTTCTTTGGTTATGTGTTAAGTGTCCCACTCCCCGCTCCAGAACTACACTTCCCAGAAGCCCTGGTGCTCCTCTGGACTCTCACTGCTGTCTCCCACTGAGACACTGATTCACCAGATTACTTAAGCCAAACCTGGGCATTGCTTTGTTGCTTTGGATTGTTGTGCAGTAACTGCATGCAGTAACTTCCATCTTCTGCCTTTAAAAGCTTTTGTATCCATTTGTGTGTTAATTCTGTTTGCCTTTGTTGTGGTGGTTCTAGCCTCTGTAGCTTTTATAACCTCATAGCCTGTGTAGCTTCCTTAGCTTTGTTTGTTTCTGTTTCTTTTCATTGTGTTGTGTTCTCTGGTTATGTTTGGTTTGTTTTTAAATTTGTGTTTATAAAAATGCTCATCTTTCATGATCCATTACAATGCGTAATATTAAGATTGGTGGACATAGAACATGAAACATGATAAATTCTGAAGAAGCCAATGTAGTGTCTTTGTGATGACTGACTTTAAATTTTGAACCCATAATACTGAACCCAGCAATGATTCCTCAAAGCATAGCACTGTCATTAATGTACTGAGGGCTTGTTTCTGTTTTCTGGACCTCAAGGTCTGCTTGAGTCCAGAACCATGATAATTAGTGACATTTTGTTTCATGGCAGGTCTATTGTTAGTCAATCTTTATTGTATAATCTGACTATAAAAACACGTAATATTGCACAGCTTGACACACCATTCTGCCAAGATTTTACTGGCATCATCACATACAGTCTGACTTGGAAAAACCATATAAAATCACTGAAATTGTGCAGTGGATGACTGGCTTTAGCTGATTAATAAATATGTGGGTACTTTTCAGTTTTAAGTTAACTTGAGATGTTTATTAATATTTTGCGAATGTGTTACAGATGTTTCAAATGTACTTTCACACTACTGTCACACTAACATCTGGTCAATGTAACACTGTCAACTATTTTTTTTAATTTTGACCAACTTAATTACAGTATGATTGCAACTGAAAAATTTGCAAATAAATTAACCTTTAACAACAAACAGCTTTTAACAGAAAAATGCATTGATATGTTATTATTATTATTATTATTATTATTATTATTATTATTATTATTATTATTATTATTATTGCGAAACAAATTAATTTCTGGCCATTTCCAATTTTGGTGATAAATATAAATATACCAATAATATTGATAAATTTATAAGTACATAATTCTTAAAAAAAAAAAAATAATAATAATAATAAAAAATAAATAATAATAATAATAATAATTATTATTATTATTATAGTAATAATTAATATAAAATGATTAAAATAGCTATAGAGATTATTTGGTCCTCCATTTCTGAATATAATATTTTGATGACTACTGACTTATTTTGTGCCAGTGTGTGCTACAGTTCTCATAAATGTTACTGGACTGCTAATACACTAGATATAAAGTTATGCTACCTTCAAGTCCTTCTTGGAAATTCCTACTTACAAGTTTAGAGGTTGTAGTTATCACATGATATCATAATATTTTTGCAGAGAAAATGGACACAAGAAATGCCATTGTTTTTAATTTTGGTTTTAATATATGTGCATGAGACAACACTTCATGGGTTCTTTGTTGTTGTTCCTCATTAACATGAGTGCTGGTCGTGTTAACTTGAAATGTACAGTTAACATCCAAAACTACCATTAATGTGCACAGCATTTGTCATGAAGTCAGGCTGGATGTGAGGCAAAGAAGTAGCAGACACATGCAGATTATGATAAATTAGGTTTATTAAGTAAACAGGGGTGACCCAAAAACAGAAGCCAATAAACAGTCCAAGTTCAATAACCAATCAAGGCAAAAACATGTTATGTAGTAAGAATACAGGTGAAGGTCACAAAAAAGGACAAGATGCTAATGAACAGACTATGGTTACGCTAAAGAACAGATTACATTAAAGAACAGGTAAAGGCTATGCTAAAGAACAGGCTAAGACTGTGGAGGCAGAAATCACATCTACTGTGGTTTGCGTCAAACGCGATGCATTTTTTGGGGGGGAGGCGTGTGTCAGTTTACCACACAGGGTGCATGGCTATGCGTAAGGTAAACATAGGGTGTGTCCGAATTCAGGGGCTGCATCCTTCGAAGGACCCGGCCTACCCAGTCTACGTAGGCCGGGTCCTTCGAAGGCCGCGAAGACCG
>BRDA01054628.1:0-42070 GCA_036984385.1 Crenuchus spilurus | reverse complement strand
TCCAAAGGGTGTGCAACCAAATATTAAGTTGAGGGTGCCAATAATTTTGTCCGGCCCATTTTTGAAGTTTTGTGTGAAACTATGTCAAATTTGCCTTTTTTTCCCTCTGTTTTTTGTGTTGTTCCAATACACGTAAAGGAAATAAACATGTATGTAACAAAACATGTGTAATTGCAATAATTTTCTGGGAGAAATACTTCATTTTCTGGAAAAAATTCAGGGGTGCCGACACTTTCGGCCGTGACTGTATATATTTTAACTCCTTAAATTCAGTTTCCATTGCTCACTCAAATAAGCAGCACTGGGATATTTACTCAAAACAGTCATCTATTACAGTGTTTATAGTAATCTCAATAACTGTAATGGGATTACTTTACTAGCCTTTGATTAGTTACTTGTAGAAGAAGTACAAAACCAGTCAAAGGTTCGGACACACATTCTGCACATTCAGTGGTTTTTCATGATTTAAAAATGTTCTGCATTGTACATTAATACTAAAGTCATCCAAACTATGAGTAAACACATATGTAATTATTTAGTAAACAAACAAGTAAACAAACCAGAACATGTTTATATTTTACATTCTTCACAGTAGGCACCTCTTGCTTAGATGCAGCTTTCTTGGCATTTTCTCAGTCAGCTTTATGAGGTAGTCACCTGGAATGGCTTTCAGTTAACAGATGTGTCTTGTCAAGAGTTCATGACTTGCATTTCTTGCCCCCATAATGTGTTTGAGACATCAGTTATGTGTCTACTTTGAAGTAAAATCTAAAACATGTTTTGGTTTGTTTAACACTTTTAAGTTTACTACATGATTCCTTATGTGTTCCTTCATAGTCTGGATTACTTCAGTGTTTATTTACAATGTAGGAAAAAAATAAAAAAATAAGAATAATAATAATAATTTTTTTTTTTTACTACAAAATTTTAAAATTAAAAAGTATAATTCCAAAAGAAAACCATGACTTTAGAAATGCAGTATTGATGGACATCAATATCAGGGCAATTTCAGAAGATACTGCTTGATTGTTAGATATCCATTTGCAGTCAGTTTTAAGGTTAAATTTTAAGGAGAGGAAAAAAACAGTCAAAACATTATGACTTATAGTTCATGAAAATGAAAAGTCCAGAATTTAAAACTGAGAATATTACTTTTACTAATATACCATCATTAAAAAATAACAAAGACTTAAAGAATGTGACTTGTTTAAATGTAATGAACTTAATATGTGACAGTTTACCTTTTTGAATTAAATTATGAATAATAACAAACTTTTTCATGATATTAAAATTTTTGAAGATACATTTTTGAATTACTACTTAAATGCCATCTGTATGGCATCCAAGCAATTTATTTTAAATACTGAGAATAAACTTTTGGAAACATCCACTTTAAAACTTATTTTATCTACATGTTATTAAAGGAATGGATTTCCCAAAAGTCATATCACCACTAGTGAAATCCAAATAGCTTAGATCTTGAGCCGGATGCAGTTTGAGTTGAGGCGGAGGCACATTTGATGGAGACGTCTGAGCTATTTAGGTGACTATTGAGTTCTAGTGTTTTGTTAGCAAACAACAAACTGCAGCTACACAGCAGCAAAATAGGCGGATCAACTAAAAAATCTGTAAATATGATTTCTGTCCTTTAAAGGCAATGAACACAATGTATATTATTTGATAGTATTATATTATAGGTAAGAAACAAACATGTAAGTGAACTATAAAGCATTTCATTATTACTTTGTATTACATTACTACACTGTTTATAACTTATATCAGTTAAACTGCTCAGCTTTAAAATGAGATGCTTTAATCTGATTAGTAGAGATGGCACAAAACCTATTTTCCTTTTGCTGAAATCAATACTGACACCCTGAGTACTTGATATTGATGATACCTTTAAAATCTGTCCATTAAGTAGATCTTTATTAGACACCAAACACTTTAATTTTTCAGTCTCTAATTAGTTTCAAAGTCCTTATTGGATAATTATAGTAATTACCAAATAAAACTAATTGAGTAGACTAAATTCTTTGTTTCTCCGTTATTTGGGCATTTTCTGGTGGTATAAGTTACTGATATTGAATGCTGCATCAGTGCCAAGTGCTCATTATTAGTTCAGGTTCAGAGAGAATCAGCCTGAACTAATGGAATAGAACTGAACGTCTCAAATGAAATGCAGCTCATTCCAAATATAGATGCAGTGCGTTTAAAATAGCAGCAACACAAATAATAACATCCAAACCCATCAGTGCAGAGAAATATGTGAGTGTGTTCTGTTCTCACACACTCTTTCAATGTCTCATACACAAACACTCAATACACACACACACAAACACACCTGTGAAAACTGTGTCCCAAGACTCTCAGACAGAGACAGAAGTGAAGAGAAGAGAAAACAGGAAAGAAGAGAAAACATTAAAGAGAAGAGCAGAGAAGAGAAAAGAGAAGAAGATAAGAAAAAACAGGAGAGGAGGAGAGAAAATAGGAAAAGAAAAGAGACAACAGGAAAGAAGAAGCGAAAACAGGAAGAGAAGAGAAGAGGGGAGAAAAGAAGAGGAGAGAAGAGAAGAGAAGAGAGGAGAGGAGAAGAGACATGAGCTCTAATCTTCCTCAGCACTGGAACAGAATGTAATTTCAGGTGGGCTTATAATCCCTCTATTTTAATTAAGAGTACACTGGCACTTTAGAGAGACTCTCAGTGTATAAGTGTGTGTGTGTGTGTGTGTGTGTGTTGTGACAAAAAAGAAAGCCAGAGAAAGAAAAAAGAAGGGAGTCAGGATGAGAAACAGAAATAACGTGACTCCGAAGAACGACAGAAGGCGAGCAAGCGAGAGAGAACAACAGAGAGAAATAAAGAGGAGAGAGAGAGAGTGTGTGTGTGTGAGAGAGAGAGAGAGAGTGTTTGTGTGTGTGTGTGTGTGTGTGTGTGTGAGAGAGAGAGAGAGAGAAAGCGCAGCTGAAAAGTGTTAAGTTAGCAGAGCACAGCGTGGAATTCACACAGTCTAAGACAGGAAATTAGAGAAGCAGTGAATCAAATGATTAATAAATAATCCCTTAATCACCAGTGAAAGAGCTGTTGTGCTTGCTTGCTTCTCCTACAACTGAAAAAAGTGCTTCAGTGTGACTGAGACTCTCAACATAACCTGGCACTGTACAGCCAAACACGCCATCCAGCAGCCGAGCTATGAACTGAACTGGAATGAATGAAAAAATAGATACAGAGAAATAAAGAAAGGACTGAAAGAAAAAGAAAGAAAGCAAAAAAACTGAAAGAAAGAAAGAAAAAGAAAGGACAGAAAGAATAAGAAAAAATTAAAGAAAGAAAGAAAGAAAGAAAGAGAGAAAGGAGAGAGAAAGAAAGAGAAGAAAGAAAGAAAAAATTAAAGATAAAAAAAGAAAAGAAAGAAAGGAAAGAAAGAATGAAAGAAAGGAAAGAAAAAAGAAAAAATACAAATTGAAGAAAAATAAAAGAATGAAAGAAACAACAGAACAAAAAATAAAGAGTGTCTGCCAAATACTGTAAATGTAAAGAATTGAAAAATGAAAGAAAGACAGAAAGATAGTGAAAATAGAAAGATACAGAAAGATTGAAAGAGAATAAAAGAAGGAAAAGAAAAAATGAAAGAGAGTGAAAATAAAAAGAAATAGAAAACAAAATAAAAAAAGAAAGAAAGAAAGAAAGAGAGAGAGAGAGAGAGAGAGGAAAGAAGTAGAAAGAAAGAAAGAAAGAAAAGTGTGGGAAAGAGAGTACGAGTGATGGTGAGAGACTGAGGGAGGGTCAAAAAGAGTCAAACCCTGACATGTTACTAAGTAAGCCTGGCTCTCTGAACTTCGCCCCTGCGAGACTATGACCTCATGTACAGAAGCAGAGAAAACAGAAATGAGATATAAAACAGGCCTCTTTCTTTCCTCTTTCTGTATTTCTTTTACTTTCAGTCTTTTAGCTGTGGTGTGTCATTCTAGCTTTTTGTCTTCATTAGTTTTGCACTTTAAGGATACTCCTCCATGGATACAGCTCTGTTTCTTTCTCCTTGTCATTTCATTCCCAAACTGTAATAAAACTCATACATGCATTGTGCCTCCTCTTCTGCCTTGTCTGCTCAAATGATACACAGTGCAGACATGTGCTGCCTTTGTGCAAAGCTCATAGCTGAGAATTTCCAACCTTCAGCCATGAAAATGGATTTCAGGGTATGATGGGAAATCAACATGGTGTCACACACCACCAACAGTAACAAAGAACTTCTTTCATTTTAATCATCAATCACCATACAGACACTGTGGCTGCTTCTTTCATTCATTATCTCACCTTCTTAATCATTATCTCATCTGCCAACTACCCCCTCACCAGGCACATGGCAGGGCATTACACTATCCTAATTATGCCCAGGACAGGGTGACAATCACTGGGTACACACACACACACACACAGACAATTTAGAGTACTATTAGATATATTAGTAATGTATTAATTCAAACTGAATATTAATTATTTTAAAGCTGTACCTAAATCACTTTTCCTTTACTGTGGCAAAATGCTTGGTTTTGACACTGAGGATATTAGCACGCTAACTGCTAGCTAGCTAATGTTAATTTCATCTGTTGTTATTTGCAATTTTTATTACTTTTATTACTCATACACTGTTATCTTTTCATCCATTATCAACATGGGATAGCTATTGTGTGTATAGTATAGTGTATAGTATAATAACTAGCTGTTACATGGAATTTGGAGTATGACTCCAGCTAGCTGATTAGCCAAATAACATTAGCTTTTAGCTAGTATGGCTAAGTTGGCTTAGCCATAAGTATGGCTACAGTTAGCTAGCTTTAGCTGTGCACTTATACACAGAGTATCTCATTAATTACCTGCACTGTGGCAGCCTGCCATAGTTTAATTAGCTCCACATAGTTTCCCACCAGGGGAAGAACCTTTCCCACCCCCAGAACATTTTACCACCAGGGACCACCTCCATCCCAAAAAGACAATTTACTGCAGGCCATGAGCAACATCCACCCACCATGTTCATGTGTGTGTACGTACATGTTGCATAAGTGTTGGCACCTCTTTTGAATTACATATTATGTTGTGAAATAAGTACAGTACCAGTCAAAAGTTTGGATACATCTCATTCATCTTCTCATTTTTTCCTACATTGTAACTTAATACTGAAGTCATCCAGACTCTGAAGGAACACATAATGAATCGTATAGTTAACTTTTCATATAGTTTATTTAACACTTTTTTTTGTTTGCTAAATAATAACGTAGTTCTTCATAGTTTGACTTTAGTATAAATCTGCAATGCAAACAATTTTTAAATAATGAAAAATCACTGAATGTGCAGAAGGTTTGTCCAAACTTTTGACTGGTTATGTATGTAAACACACCCTTTATAAAGAGCACAGTTATTATTTGCTGAATTTAAGATACCGACATCTGCAAAAAACATTGTGTACATTAAATATTTTATGTAAATAGAAATTCTGCATTGAAATTAACAAAACAAAAAATCTAATATTTAAGTGTCTTCTGTGGATGTGATACTTTCACTCAGAAAATCAATAATGCATTAGACTAGAGGTGTCTAAACTTTTGCATGAACACAAGCAAGAAAAACCTGGGAATTATATATGATGGGTTTAATAAAGAGAAAAAAGGATTAAAAAGGGGCGGAGCTAGGGCACCTCTTCATACAAGCCACCTTCATTCTCACACGTTTACAAAGAGTTAATTATTAATTGACATGTAGCTCTTTGAAATGCTACACAGCATGAGGTCTGATATTAATATCGATACATAATATAAATATTAGAATAATGTTTTGAAAAATATATTATTTTTGAGTTAAAAGACATGTTAACACTTTCTATGAAGCCTATATTATAAACACAGTTATAACTCTTTGTAACTTGGTAATAATGTTTTGGAAGCACACTTATAAACTCTAACAATGCACCAGGCTCTAATTATAATATAACTCAGAATGATTACTTATAAACATGTTATAACAGTGTTCTAATTTGCATTAATGCATTAAAAGCAAATAATGATCTGTCCAGTTATAAAAGCCTTATTGTAATTATAAAACATTATGAACATCCAAAATTTCAGCACAGAGTGCTACAAGTAAAGTGATTGATTTTGAATATGCATAATGTTTTATAACTGTAATAAGGCCTTTATAGCTACACAGATCATTATTTGTTTATTATGCATTAAAGTGAACGCTAACATAAATGTCATCAAAACCTGAGTTTGCGAAGCATTATTACCAAGTTATACAGAATAATGGCTTATAAATACAGGCTTCATAGAAAGTGTTACTGTAAATGTTATAAGTGAAAAATGACAATTTCAAGTTGAATTATTAGTGTTATTATTATATTATTTAAGAAAATGTTAGCACAGCATTGCCTGCTGCTCCATCTGCATTTATGCCTGTTCTTCCAGACCTTATTAAAAATGAATGAGGAACACATATTTGTCGCCTGGCATTTGAAAAGCATTAAGATAAACATTATTCAGGGCCAGAGCCACAGGAACCCAGGTCAGACAACACTCCCAGTTTATGGGGGCGTAAATATATGCCAAATGGATTTCTGTCCAATAGGAGACACATTTGACTTCCATAAATAAATGTAGTTAAAATCTTACCAGGACACAATCCAGATGCAAAATGCATCAAATGACTAAGTGTAAATGGAGTCTAAAACACAGTGTTTGCAGCCTTAATTGGATAACCAGTCGCTGGTTACCTATTTCTATTCAGCAAGCAAGTGGCAGTGTTTACAGGTGTGTACACCTCAGTTCAGTCAGCAGGATGTCTTCTCAAATCACTTCCACTCAGCAGAGGCTGCTGCAATTACACAACTGTACTGCACACTCACAGATATGTCACATTCTGTTTTCCATTTGATGGCTTCATGCAGGCCAAAGTAACTCATCTCAGTTATTGAGGATAATTTGCAAGCAAGTAAGCTGGCAAGGTGAGCTCACTTCACATGAACTAGTGATGGTGCTGTAATTAAACAATTAACCAATAACATTGTAAAGCTATTACATGTGATTCACAAATATTTTCACTAAAGAGTGTCAAGAGTAAGCACACAGTGAATAAAAATAATCAGAAAACATGTGTTTTACACTCACTGGTCATTACGTACACATACCTTGTATCTACACTCATTGTCCTTTGTATCAGCTCCACTGACCATACAGGTGCACTGTGTAGTTCTAATTACAGACTGTAGTCCATCTGTTTCTCTGTATACTTTGATAGCCTCCTTTCACCCTGTTCTTCAATGGCCAGAACCACAACAGAGCAGGAAGTATTTAGGTGGTGAATCATTCTCAGCACTGCAGTGACACTAACGTGGTGGTGGTGTGCTGGTACAAGTGGATCAGACACAACAGGGCTGCTGGAGATTTTAAACACTATGTTAGCTCACTTTGCACTATATTATATATACCTTATTGATCCACGCTGTAGATATAAAGTCAGAGACTGCAGCTCATCTGTTGCTGCACAGTTTGTGTTGGTCCTCTAGACCTTCACTGGCGGTCATTGGCTTTGAGTAGAGACTATTTTCACTCCAACACCAGCATCTCTGCTGTGACTGATCCAACTATAAAAACACACCACCACCACCCACCACATCAGTGTCACTGCAGTGCTGGGAATAATCCATTAAACAAATACTTTGAAGAACAGAGTCAAAGGAGGCTAATGAAGTATACAGAGAAACTGATGGACTACAGTCTGTAATTGTACAATTACAAAGTGCACCTGTATGATCAGTGGAGCTGATAACATGGACAATGAGTGTAGATACATTATATGTGTACCTAATGAAGTAGCCACTGAGTGTACTGTAGAGTGTACCTGTATAGAGGGATACACATATCTATAAAACTGCATTTCCAAAATTAGTTTCAATGGAAGAGAAATGCAAGCTCAAATATTTGAAATGACTTTCCTAGTTTGTCTATTTAAATTTAATCTAAAAAAGGTCATTAACAAGGTCATTTAAGTGAGGTGTGGCAAACGAATCCTGGGTAAAAATGTAATGGAAAATATTTTTACAGTCCAAGTAATACATTTTGTAATTTTCTCATAGCAGCATCATCTATGAAATATAATAGATTTTAAAGAGATATGATTCACCTGATTTACTGCTTTATATCACACAACCATCAATAGTTGTCCAGTGAACAGAATTCACACTCTTAGGAGATGTAATATAACACCAACTATGTAACTGCTCAACAGGGCTTTTGGGAAACTCACAACACAGCAGGCTTACATAGAATTGGTGGGTTGTAGCCTAATGTTAATAACATAAGAGTTTGTTAGTCACAAGATATGCTGACTGAGTGGGACATGGCAGCAAGACTGTGCACTCATTCAGAATCAATGTAGTTGGTAGGGTTGAGCCGGATGCTCGTTTCAGACGAGTATCCAGTACTAATAAAGCATTTATGATGAGTAACAAGCATAATACGAGTATAAGTTGTCAATATCTGTGCTTGTGCTGAAGGAAAATCCTCACTGGGTAACTGACTGTCTTCACAATCTGTGATTGGCCAGTCACACAGAGCGCCCGCCCCTCCCTACTATTTGGTCAACAGAACAACCTCTATCACTCCCTCTCTCAGTCACTCAGTCACACACACATGCACACACAGACACACACACACCTTAATCAACATTGATTAACTTTGTGTGGGAAAAAAATGCCAAGACCGTTAAGAAGTAAAAATAAATAAATAATTGAAAGAAAAAAAAAAAACAGTTTATCATAAAATTTAAAAAATAAAAAATAAAAAAGGAAGTTGTTGTTAAGTATGACATCTCTTGTTCATGCATACTTAGTAGTTCATAATTTCCTACTGCATGAGTTGTATTCATTCATGCACTTAAAAATATTAATGTTCTGAGTTTATTAAAAAACTTGTTCTGTAAATAGTTCTCTAACTTTTGCGATCAAAACATTTATTTGAACCTCAATGTTGAGGCTGTTCTGTAAATAGTTTTCAAATAAACAATACATACAGCAACTTCTGATCAATCCATATCAATTTCAGACTTAAAATAATGTACCGATTTAAGCCCCACCCACTTCCAGTTAAATCACGTTTAACCCAATTCCGGTTTAGGCCACGCCCAATTCCGAGTACAGCTACGGATACAGATAATTTAGATGGTTGAACAGATACAGATACAGATACAGATAGTGGTGTACTCACTCATCCATAGTAGTTAGTAATGGTAGAACATCATAGCATCCTATAACCTGCAGTATATTTGAAATGGACTGTAGCTGGTCCAGGTTCTTTGTCATCTTCTAGCAGTTACTACTTGGGTCTCAGGCTAGCTAACTAAGCTAACTAAGTAGCTAGGTCAGTTGTCAGAGTATAAAATATTTTGAGTAAGTTTTAGTAAAATATTTTAAGTATCCTTAAAATATACTGAAGATGTCAGGCAAATATAGGGTGACCAGATCTGAGATGACAAAAAAGAGAACACCTCAGCAGGGTTTTTTTTTGTTTTTTTTTTTTGCTTGAACATAAATTGTATTATTATTATTAATTATTAATAAATATTGACAAATTATGATCTACATTTTTGTAACAATTACTAGTTACTATTAATAATATACTAATATATTAATAACTATGAGGTTTATTATGATAAAATAAAATAATAAAATTAGAAAATTAAATATTAATACATTACATATTATTAAAAATAATAACTGTTAAAAGCATGTAGCATAAAATTATCAATAAACCTCAATTTACACGTAATTATGCCTAATTTTTGAGGTAAAATAAACAGAAATTCTGAATTATTTTGATAATAGTTCAACTTAGAGGCATGTAAATAGATGGCTTATCGCAGACTGCACTGTAAAAAATATCCGTGTTGTTTCAACTTAAAAAAGTTAGTGTCCATGCTGCCTTAAAATTTTAAGTTAGGTAAACTCAGGAAGCGTAGTTAGTAAACATATAAACATGAAATATTGAGTTATCACAACAAATTCAGTGCTTGATAGTCATACCAACTACAATATTTAAGTTAGGTTAACAACAGGGCAAGTTCATTTTTTACAGTGTGGTAGACACGCACACAGACTCAAATGTTAATGTTTATGAATTGTGTTATTAAACCTCTGATAGTAAAATACGTCTAGCTGACGTGACAGACAGAACAATCTCACAACATATAAACAACTTACAGGTAAAAACGGACGCTGTTTGAGGGAGTGACAGCGGCGATGGCCAATCACACGTTAGCAAGAAATGGCAGAGCCAATCGATGAGCTTGTAGGCAGTCTACAGGGAAACCGGCTTGGATTTCTGTTTGGGTCCTGCTCGCCCAAGTACATCTAATAAAGCGAACTGAATGGAATAGGGGGAGGGCGAGACTAGTTTGTGAATGAAACGCTCCTCGAGTAAAACAAAATCCCGGACGTGCGTGAAATTCCACCAAAAAGAGGACATGTCCGGGTAAAAGAGGACGTCTGATCACCCTAGGCAAATACAAACATTTAAGTCATATTATAGTTATATTTGTTAAAGATTTTCTACAGAATTGCAACCATTTTGCTGGTGACAGTATAGAGCGATGTCAAGCTGCTCAACAAAACAGCTTTTAGTAGACTTTAAACAAAAAAAAAACAATGGCTTTTCACAGAGCTGGTAAAGGATATAAAAAGATGTGAAAGAGTTTTTGAATGACATGACCAACAACGAAGACTATAATCTTGACTTGGAAGAAATGTGGAAAAGCTCACAACCAAGACAAAGAAAACAAAGGCAGAAAAGCTAGTAAGCCAGTGCTAACTTCTAGGCACAAGGCATGCCAGGCATGCCAAGGCACTTGGACAAATACATGCCAATAAATCACTGAGTTTTGGAACAAGATTGAGTCATTTGGTCACAACAAGCTAAGATATGTTGCAGAAAAATGTCAAAGAAGAGAAGAACACCAGTCCTACAGTCAAATACGGTGGAGGCTCTCTTTTTTTGAGGGTGTGAATTGTCATCAGACATTGAAGCTGTGAAGAAAGTGGAATGGATGCAGTTCAAGATTTACAGAGCCCAGAGAAGAGCCTCTTACCATCAGTCAAGAAGTTTAGGATGACATGTGGGAGGATTGTGCAGCAAGACAAGGCAAGGCTAAGTCAATAGAGAAAATGGTTTGAAAAGAAAGGAGTAAACATTCCACCACAGCCTTCCCAGACGGCGGACCTGAATATAATGGAAACTCTTTCTTGAGTTGAAAAAGGCAATGCAATCAGAGTCAGCACAGATATGTCTCCAAGAATGGACAAACACAAAGAAAGGACTTAACAAAGCAAAGGTACATCAAAGATACTAGACAAATGTATTCATATTCATAATTAGGGATATACCTAAATTTATTAATTAAATATTAATTAAAATCAACCATTTTATCACATAATAGAGAATTACACTGCAAAAAATGATTTTTAAGAAAGTAAAAAAAAACATTGTTTATGGACATTTTTCCTTATATTTTGTCTAAAAAGAAAATTTTTTTTTTTAAAAAGTAAGTTTTGCACAAGAAAATTAAGCTCATTCTAAGAACATATGTCTAACTTTTTCTTAATAAGATATTTCAGCTCATCTTGAGCTTTATTTACCAGTTACAGGGTATGACTATGGTTTCCCTGCAAAAACAAAATCTTAGCAAGTACATTTTACTTATATTTGAATATATAAGCATATATGAAGGCAATAAATCTTAATTTTTTTCTCTGCCAAGATTTTCTGTCTTAAAAAGCACTGCAAGAGTAAGATTATTTTGCTTATTTTAAGAAATCTTACTAAGCAAAAATTGCTTAATGCATTAGCAGATTTTTTTGCTTAATATACAGATTTATACTACCGCTCAAAAGTTTGGGATCACCCAGGATTTTCCATGACAATCTATACTTTTATTACCCTATATACCCTATTATTATTATTATTATTATTATTATTATTATTATATTATTATTTTATTATTATTATTATTATTATTTTTATTATTATTATTATTATTATTATTATTATTAATTAATTAATTTATTTTTCTAGACTATAAAAAAGACCACAAATGCTGCTGCTCCAGATACTCAGTCTTCTATGGTAGAAAGGTGAGGTAAGACAGTGTCACTGTGTTTAGTTCACAAGTTGTTGATGGTGAGTTGAGAGTTTAGAAGCTTTACTACAGCTGTTTACTCTCCACCAGAAGTCTGATGCAGCAGAATTTGTGGATTTTATCATCAAATCAAAACAAAAACACACAGAAATGAAAGTCCAGGTTGTCACAGATGTTCAGTTTAATGTGTGATCCCAAACTTTTGAGCAGTAGTGTATGTCTAGTTCTATTTTTTTGTGAGGTGTAGAAACCATTTTGATAATAAGGATATATTATTTAAGTAATAACTGTATGAATTATTAAGAATAAAATTAATTAGTTTCTTTGAAAGAAACAGAATTATTGGCGAAAAGCTGTCAGGAGCTTGAAGCGCAAACACCGTTCAACTGACTACAGAGTATCAGATGGAACACTGGCTAAAAAGTCATCTGCCATTATATTGAAGGAGTTGGGGTGGAGGTAGCCCACCTGCTTTTAGACCTGCTTTGATGGACCGTATATCCTTTAATTAATCAGTTTTATATAATTAATATTTATTTGATTAATAGGCATAATTACATCATTCTTTCTCATCTATTCTATATTTTCATATTATTCTCTGTTTTTTTCTGCTGTCACCCTGGAAGAAAGCAGGGTTATGGTCTTGAGTCTGGACTTCCCTGAGATGTCTCTCTTAAAATAACATCAATAGAGTTTTTCCTGATATGACCTTTTGCTTGCTCTGGATATTGGGCGAATGGATGCTAGGACTATGAACTTTTCTTTGACAGTCCTATTTTGCTCCATCATAGTAACTCGAGGTGCTCATGTTGATGATCTTGAACCTCTCTCCACACAGCAAACGCATGCTCACTCTATGTGCTTAAAATCCACATGCGAGACAGAAGATTAAGATTAAGATTAAGATCAACCAATTTAGCCAATGTGATTTTTCACACAATGGAATTTGACTTCCGCATTTAACCCATTCGTGCAGTGAAACACACACACACTAGTGAACACACTAGGCTGTGAGAATTTGTGCCCGAAGCGGTGGGCAGCCCTTAACCACCGGCGCCCGGGGAGCAGTTAGGGGGTTAGGTGCCTTGCTCAAGGGCACTTCAGTCATGTCCTGTCTGGGGAATAGAACCAGCGACCTTCTGGTCACAAGACTAGATCCTTACCACTAGGCCATGGCTGCCCCCTGAAGATAGAGGATGTTCGTGGATTAGTACCCTTGTTGTGTTTTGAGACCAAGATAAGGACGGTTAGGACTGAGAGGATGGGAATAAAATTCCCCTAAATAGACACATATAGGAGAAACAGAAGCAGAGATATATGTAGGAGAAAGAGAAAGACAGAGAGAGAGAGCAATATTGTAAGAGAAAGAGAGATACTTAAAGAGAATTTTGAGAATGGGTGAACGATGTTTTAGAGAGAAGGAGGGAAAGAGATGGAAGAGAAAGGGATATTGAAAGAAAGAGACAGAGGAACTGAGATGTTTTACAGTGAAGAAAGAAGAGGCGTAAGAGAACGAAAGAGACTTTGTCAGAGAAAGAGAGATACTGTGAGTGACTCAGATGGTTTTTGGAGAATGAGTGAGAGGTGTTGTAGAGGAAAGACATCAGGGTCGGCGCTCCTCCCACGCAGATCACACACTGCGCAAGGGGCCCCCAAATGTCTAAGGGGGCACCACTTAATCTCGCCTAACATGACAAAGACTTTCTGGTTGTGCAACTTTATTTTTTTTTGATGGCCACTGCAAACCACTGCTCAATCCTGAATTCCACTCAACATCTAGCTCTAGCACCGGGAGACAGAGAGAGATGTAGGAAACAGAGCTGGTCTCTCTGTGAGTGAATGAATGGCAGGGGAGGTTCTGGGCTCTTAATCACCATCAGTTTCAACAGCTCTGATTGCTGTAAATGAGAGCTCATTCTTGTCCTGATTCTGCGCTGCCTCTGTTCATTCACAGCAATGAGCTTCACTCAGGTTTGATATCTTTGTCTGAGTGAGCCTATCAGCCTCTTTGTTTACCTTCACTTCTTCTGATTTCCGCATCTATAAAGAAGCATTACGGATGTTAGGGACACTAAGTGAGGGATGAGATGGAATAGGCTGACTGACAGCTGTGGAGGACATGTTAGGCCCTGGTAGGACATCAAACAAAGAGCAGTTAGCACTTACAAATTGCTGTTATTGTGAATTTACATGATGATAAATACAGAATGAAGATCCACGGTAAACAGAATTCATTATTTAGCCATGTAATTATAATCAAAACTATAAAAGCTATGGATTTCTAAAGGTTAATGGTAAAATGAATGTAGTGTAAATGTAGAGTCTCTGTTCAGTGGTTAAAACAAATTACAATTGGCCAACATCCACACTAACAATGGTGCTAAATTTCGAGCCGACTCTTGGCAACAAATGCCATCATATAATTAAATCGCTGTTCATCTCATTAAGAACAAGAACTAATAAAACCCCTTTTTAACTGTGTTAATGTGCAGCCTTAGGAAGGACCAGCAGTAACCAAGGAAACAAAACAGGCCCAGAGACTCAGGCCCACATGCACACGGACTCCTGAGACATCAAACGACAGCACAGCTTTCTTTTCTCAGCTGCTGTGAGTACAATGTTTACTACGTATTCATTATGTAAGAGCCCTTTTTCTGATCTGATTGAACTGCTCTCGCACTTCCCTGCAAAATAAAAGACATGCGGGGGAATGATGCAGAACTAATAAGGCACTGGGTGACTCTTCTGAGGGTTATTTTTGGATACATTGTTGGTGAACTTTTGAAAATACGTGATTCGTTCTGTAGTTCATGCAGACAAAATAATCTGCAAAACAGCACATTTTTTATTTAATTTCTCTTTAATTATAGAAAAAATTCCCTCATCTAAAGAGCCGCGGACCTAGAGATCTGGACAACCTGGAGAGGTTCTGGTCTCAAATCCCTTACTCTGTATTCTCCAACCTTATAGGATGTTACACAAGAAGACTAAGTGGTTATTTTAGGCCAAAGTGCTATTTTAAGGGAGTTTGTACAAAGTATCATTTGCAGGGGTGCCGACATGTGTGGCACATTTACTTCTGTTAAAAATAATTGTTTCTTGTGCAGAATGTATTTTTGTTTAACCCAGTTTTCTCCACAATGTGTGTTTAGCCAATTGATCCGCCCATTCATTGTCTCTCCCCATCACTTGTAATGTCTCTGACTCTAGGAGGGTGCAGACTAACACAGGCCTCTGTGAGGTCAAGCTCCGCCTCTTTTCCAGCTGCTGCCGATACATCGCTGTATGTGCTCGGAGGAAAGCGCATGATCCCCAGTTCTGATGGATTGCCTGGCAGACGACCCTGGCAGTAATCCTTTTTACTCATCTTTACTGGGGTGCCAATAATGGTGGCAGGACTGTACACTTCTATACATACACAGGTCATACACGAGCTATAAGGAACTATTTCAACCTAGACTGGTCTTTGAATGAGATACAAGAAAAATGGTCATAGAATTGCAATCAATTTTGGCCAATAAAAACACACAAGTGTTGCAACTGGACCTCATGAACAAAAATAAAATGGTCTTTCTGCTGTTTAAATCTGACCACTGAGAGCTCCTGAAAACTACTGGAGTCTGAGTTTTGACTGTATTAAATGATAATGGCTGGTGTTATTGTAGTAATTTGTTCTCTTGTTGGGCCCTCAGGCCAATACTTACTGGTCTCTCCTGTCTCGTATTCACTGTCTCTCAGCAGCTCAAAGATGTCCACCTCAAGCTTGCCCGTGGTGGAGCGGTTGCTGGAGCGGTTGATGCTGTCTTTTGCCAGAGTGATGGCCAAGCGCTCCCCCCGGCTGCACTCCATTGGGTCATCCAGGATAGCAGCTGAGAGGGAGAGAGAGAGAGGGAGAGAGAGAAAGAGAAATGTCATGCATCTAGTGAACTATAGACTCAGGCCTAAAGAACCATAATGACTACCGATACTCAAACAGCCTTCAAAGTTCATGCACTGAAACTAATTCATCAACTGCGCTCATACACCTGGTAGCAGATTGTAACCTGTGCTTAATTTGATGCAATATAATTGAATAGAGTCATGCATACTAAATACACGGATGAGCCATAACATTAAGATCATCTATACTCATTGTCCATTGTATCAGCTCCACTGACCATATAATATATATATATTAACATAGAGGAGAGTCAAGGGAAGTTCTTCTGCACACAGACTGTCATACTCTACATACTGCCTTCAAGCACAGGCTTAATAAGTTATGTGCACTGCAGTGAGAATAAGGCTCTCCGAAGATGGATCAATGGTTAATTTACATAGTCATGGCCTGGCTAAATCAGAGATCTTAATAACTGTAAATTTGACTACAATATTTTATGAAAATATTTTGCATTATTTAGCAGGTTTCCGGAGAAATGCACAGTGGTAGATATAATGTTAGGATTCCTGCCAAAGCATTCTAGCACTAGAGATGGCACTGACCTCAAAAAATGCTGTGTATTAGAATCCTGTAAACACGTCTAGACTAAAATACTTCACACTTGCTTTGGCTTATTAATCAAAGCAGTGTACACTCAAATCTGATCAGATGTTATTTAACTCTTTAACCATTTGGTAGAGCAGGATGTTAAGTCACTATATCTTATTAAAGTTGTTGAACTTAACACAATGCAATTGTGCCATCTCTACCAATCGGTGGAGGTATGTTAGGGTAAAAAAATCCACTAGAGATCACTAAAACATTTTTTGTCTGAATGCAAACCTGCAAGAAATAAACTGGATCAAATGCTGAAAAACCATTAGTGCTGTTGCACCAACACATAGATGAGTGTGGTCTTTAACAATTCGATGATACATTTGGGATGATGAGAACATACGCCCCTCCCTTGTCAAACAATATACGGTTATCAGTCAACTTGTATATGTAAATGAATGCCAGAGAGGCCAGCACCCCCCCCATCCTCCTGCAGCAAGGTGAGCCCCTGGATTTGCCACAACTGCTAGCTGTAAAGCTATAATTACATTTATAACATTGTAAATAATAGATTAGATTGTGAATGTTTTTGTAAATAAATTAGGGCTGTCGAAAGATTAAAATATTTAATCGCAATTATCTCAGTATGTCATTATAGTTAATTACCATTCCTTCACCTGCTACTAGGAGTCACTAGCAAGCATGAGTGCAGAGATCACTGCTGAAACTGCAGAGAAGAAGAGGACTTTTTGCTTTCTCACTGCGTAAACACATTGGTCTCATTCATTTTCCTAAACATTTTGAAATGGAGGAAGACACAATGCTCTTTGGACAGAATTTTATTGAAACGCCCTGCAAGTGAAAGCGAAGAAAGTTGCAAAAAAAGGACATGAAGATCGTCTGATCTTTACTGTAAATACACTTAATAAACCAGTTTATTTCTTTACATTCTCTTTTAGTATGTGTTATTAATGTTTTTATTTGTTATTTATAAAAAAAAACACTTTTTATATATATTTATGTTGTTTTTGTGTTGTTGTAACAGATTAATGACATTTAAATTCATTTTAATGTGGAAATGTTATTTGATATATGAGCACACTGAGTTACGAGCTTCGTCAGGGAATGAATGAAACTCGTAAGTCAAGGTTACACTGTATAGTGAAAAATGTCAATAAAGATTATTTTAAAAAGGCAAACACACAAGCCTGCACTTGATGCGGAAAGAATAAAGCAGGCTTTACTCCTCTACTCTTAATAATGCAGTATGCGGTCAAGTCTCAACATGAACTACGGATGACTCACAGGGACAAATAGAAATTGCGTTAAGGGCATTTTTTTTATCACATTAAATTTAGATTGCATTAATGCATTATTATCGTGTTAACTTCGACAGCCCTAAAATAAATGCTTTATCTTGCAAAGTTTTGACAAATGTATTGTGCCTGTTGCAATAGTTAGCTGTAAAGCTATAATTATATTTAAAACTTTGTAAATAATTTAGATTTAATAATTAAAGTTAGATTTATAGCTTACCTACAATAATAAATGTAAAATTGTTCATATTAATTTTTAATAATAATAATAATAATAATAATAATAATAATGTGAATATTATTTTAAATAATACTTTAAATTTAAGCTAATTAAAATTATTCACACCAAGCATTTGGATTTTTTTTCAGTAATTCATCACAACATGTTTTCACTAAGTGACAAAAATATCTTTTTGCTCTTCATTGAAAAATGCAAACGCACATATTAGGCACATAGAGGAAAGGAACATGGAGAGTTTCATCATCTCATTCAGCTGAAACTTTATAATGAGCACTTTTGTGGATATTTTCAGATGTCAGTAACCCAGCTTGTACTGCTGCTGGAACCACTTTTAACAAAGCAGAGGACAAACTATAGAGAGCCTGTAAAACCAGAGCCTGAGGTAAGAAAAGACATCAACATTAGAGTTTATAAATGTACAGGATTGTGAAACACAGATACAGTAAGTTGATCAGCCATTCTGGTTGTTACTATACTCCAGTCGGAGGCACAGTTCAGTCCCATAGACTGAGAAAGGCTGTAAAAACATCACATTAGATTAAACTTTTTGCTAATGTGATTGCACACAATGGAATTTGACCTCTGCATTTAACCCATCCGTGCAGTTAAACACACACACTAGTGAACACACTAGGCTGTGAGATCATGTGCCCAAACTAGTGGGCATCCCTATCCACAGCGCCCAGGGAGCAGTTAGGGGTTAGGTGCCTTGCTCAAGGGCACTTCAGACATGTCCTGCCCGGGGATAGAACTGGTGACCTTCTGGTTAGGGAATCACCAGGCCACAGCTGCCGCTTGTTTAATTGTACATTCAATGATATGTTGACTTCTTATGTATTCAACACTCATATCACTAAACTGCAGGCATATATAAGTGCTCTACAGTTCTAGAGCGTGCACAGCATATCTTTTATTGTTTATTGGATTATGTGTAAGGCACGCAGTCACTGGGGGAATTTTCTATGCTTATGTTCTTGTTATAGCATCTCGTCTATTGTTACTGTTCATGTATGACTGGCATGCTAACACATCTTTACTGTAGTAAACTCTACATACATGTATATGTATGCAAGGAGAGAATAAACCTCTCTACTGCAGAGAAAGAGAATTATCACTGAAGTGTTTATTCTACACATGAATGGAGGTAATGTTTTTTCATATTATTTCAGTGGCTGAAGCGCAATCTTTCATATAGCGTTCTGAAACAGCGAGCTTTCTATCGAGCCATTGACATCATGTAATAAAAAGCTGACACAATCCGGCACGGTGTCTAGACAGAGTGATTTCCTCAGCCCTGCTTCTGATTCTGGGCACCTTTCTCGCTAAACTAAATCTGCTGTGCCATTAAAAGGTGTGATGTGTGTGATGTGTGTTTGTTTTCATATGATACATCAGCCTGCAGCCATGCAGTGCTCTAGGGATTCTTTAGCGTTTCACTCCAGCATCATTTTTGACCAAATGATTAGTTTGGTTGGTTGGTTGATAGGAAGATGGGTGTGTAGGTGAGTAGGTCATTGGGTAGATAGGTAGGTGGGAAGGTATGTGGTCAAGTGAGTTTGTGGGTGGACAAATAGGCCTGTAGGTGGGTGGGCAGGTAAGTAGGGGGGTGGCTGGATAGGAAGGTGAGTGGGTAGGTATGTAGATAGATGGTTTGGTGGGGGGGTTGGCTGGGTGAGAAGATGGGTTGGTTGGTGTGTAGGTAGGTATGTGGGTTTGAGTGAGTAGGTAGGTGGTTGGGTAGTTATGTGGGAAAGTGGCTGGCTACATAGGAAGGTTGGTACGTGGTAGGTACCAGACTACATAATGCATTTATAAGACCTTATGACTTACTGGGAAGTATGTATAACAATTAATAAAAGTAGAGTAGAGAGTAAAAAGTAGAGGCAGCCACTTCAGACATCAGCAGGGCTTTTAGAAGACTGCTCTTGGATCATATTTTTCTGTATTCATAGTCAGTCATCATCAATAATATTCATTCTAGGTCACCATTTCCTACCAAGTTGGTTGCTGGAGATGACAGATGCAGCACTTTTATCACAAAGGTTTTTGTTATGATGTGAAAGATGACAATATGTCCTAAAACACAATGACTAGTCTGTGAGACCTTCATTAAGACCTGAACACAGTTTGAGTGGGTTGAGAGAAGTTGTGATAATGTATTTTGATGGAAATGATGGACTTATTTAGGTGACTATTGAGTTTAGTGAATATTTGCAACATTAGCCTTGTGGCTTCAGTTCTAAAGAAGCAAAATTTGGACACCAAATATGTCTTGGCTGATTAACCACATCTGAGGTAAACGGGGTGAATATGACATTTAAGTGAGCAATTAATTAAAATCAAATACATTTTCTGGCAGAGCAGGAAAAGCATCAAATAAAACGTACGAGTAATAATGCCAAATGCTCAGCACAAAAGCTGTTTCTTTAGTTTTCCAGACTTTGAGACTTTTTTTGCAATAAATATAGCAGAGAGATGCATGACTGATGAATGAAAATATTACAAAAGACTAAAATATACAGTAACTCTCAGTATACTGAGAGTTTTTATATATATGAAGAACTGTTTTGTTATTATTATTATTATCATTATTATTATTATTATTATTATTAGAATTTTCTTTTGTGATATAACCTTGATTAGTCCTACACGGTCACTTTATGGTACAAAAGAGCGGCTCAATGCTACAGTCAGAATGATGCTGTAAGTACATTCACCACAGTATTCTGTGATCAGCTTACTAAATAATCACCTCAGCACCTAAAAGAGTGTGTGACATCCTTTTAACTGTGGTTAATTTCACTGTAACACACAGCCTGGAGGCTTATCGCTGCTGTAAAGCAGTGACAATGTACAGTATACAATACAATAAAATAGCCTGTTGTTCAAAAACATGCATATTATTATTGATAATCATAATAAACTGTTCTGATATCATGCAGAAAAGTCAGTCAACTTCCCCAAAATTACAAATCTGATGCATGATTATGTCTATTAATAGGTTTTGTTTTGCCTGCAGAATTATTACTAGTCTGATGTGTAAAAGCAATACAGATGATTCATAGAATCACAGGTTTATTAATTGCTTAATTATAATACTTCCACTGGTAAGGCAAACCCAAATCCAATATAAACTTGGTTTAAGTGTTAATAATTCAGTGGTTCCCTCCTATGACCTTTAGACGTTTACTGAAAGTACAGCAGAATAATCTAATGAGCGTAATGTCTCATTCCAATGTAATAAAGTGGGAAATAATACTTCAGGTTGGGAATGAATATCAGCAGAGAATCATCTTCTAGTCCTCTGCTAGTTCTGAGCCAGGTAAGCAGTATTATACATCCTCTGATTGTCTGGCTCAGGCAGGTGTGGAGCAGGAATATATCAACACAGTGGACTAGCTGATGGTCCCTGAGGACCAGAAACCAGGACAGGGACACAGTTGTTGTGTCCCAGTTTTTTTTTTATTATTCACCAGTAATACCAGTAATAGAGTATGTACTAGTCTTAATAGATGTTGCCAACTTAATACATAAAATTCTGATGCCCTTGTAGGTTACTTTTAAATTTCTGAAAAAATTAAAAAAAGTGTCACAAACTGGTTTATTCAGCTTTTGTAGCAGCTCTAAACTGTATTTTCTTCTTTTTGCACTGCATTGTAGGTCAATGTTATACATCAATACAATCCAGAAAAAAAGAACCATACTGTATAAGTCCAGTACATATAGTTTATATATACCGTACTATAAAAAGTTTGGACACACCTTCTGGACATTCAGTGTTTTTTTCATTATTTAAAAATGTTCTGTATTGTAGATTAATACTAAAGTCATCCAAACTATTAAGAAATATATATGTAATCATTTAGTAAACAAACAAGTGTTAAACAAACCAGAATATGTTTATATTTTACATTCTTGCTTAGATGCAGCTTTCTTGGCATTTTCTCAGTCAGCTTTATGAGGTAGTCACCTGGAATGACTTTCAGTTAACAGATGTGTCTTGTCAAGAGTTCATGACTTGCATTTTTTGCCTCTTAATGTGTTTGAGACATCAGTTGTGTGTCTACTTTGAAGTAAAATCTAAAACATGTTTTGGTTTGTTTAACATTTTTAAGTTTACTACATGATTCATTATGTGTTCACTCATAGTCTGGATGACTTAAGTGTTCATTTATATATATATATTTATGTTTTTTTGTATAAAGTTTACAGTACAACATCTATTTGATAAATTTAACACATTGTAAAAAAAAAATATTTTTTCCTAAACACTTCTAAAAAAGTTGCTGTTGCACAGAACAATATTTTATATTTTTTGGTAAATTTTAAAACGTTAAATTTAGCAAATCCTCATTATAAAGTGTAGAAATTTGTGATATGTTGCAAATGTTAATTTCAGATAAAAATATAAAAAAAAAAATAAAATAAAATAAAATGTGTGATGTGTAGTTTCAGGCTGAAATACAGGTTAGATGCACAGAACATGTTTACAAGCCCATTCAGAGCACATTTTGGATCAGTAGGACCTCATTATGTTTTCTGTTTAAACAAAATGACAATTTCTAACAGAGTAAAAATCACATTTTCAGCGTTGTTAGCTCATGTTCTTTGCTGTGGAGACTAAATTCAGTTAAAGCAGATTAAATGTCATCTCAGTTTTGAAAGCTAATCAGGACACCTGTTGCTTTGTAAAAACCTGTTGCTTTAAAAAAACACTTTCTTCCAGTGACTGTTGAAGGAAAAAGAGATGGATGAATTATTATCTGGCAAAGAAGAAATGATTTGGAGATTCGTTAATGTATTATTAAATATTCAGAGGTATATTTCAGCAAAGTGTAATGTGCCCATGTCTGATTGCATTTAAATAAAATACTTTTTTTTTTTTCATTTGGAGTTTAATTTATTTGGCGTTTAATTTTATTTGGAGTTTAATAAAAAAAAAAAAAAAAAAAAAAAATATATATATATATATATGTTTTTTTTTTTAATTTAATTCTGATTAAATACACTTTCTGGACAAAATGATTGGGACACTTGCTCATGCATTGTTTCTTCTGAAATCAAGTATATTAATCATTCAGTGATGATCACCACCCCGCCTCAACCCTAACTCATCCCATAGAACTGGATGGAGCACCATCATTCCAGAGAACGCAGTTCCACTGCTCAATGCTGGGAAGCTTTGTACCCCTCTAGCCCACACCTGGCATTAGACATTGTGCCAATTGGTTCATGTTTATCTGCTCCAGAGAGTCCTAATTTATTGGCAATACTTCTCTACAGCCTAAACAAGCTGTGTGTGTATTTATACATGTCAGCAACGGGTACAACTTAAAGCAGCTGAATGCATTAGAAAACACATTTTCACAGGAAGTGAGTTACTGTTAAATATACTGGAACAGACTAGATTTGAAGTGTGCCTTACATGTGAGAGCTTGTTTTGGGTTTTGGCTAAATCATGAGGATCCAGTGCTGATAGGCTCCGCTCTTCAGAGAATGAGACACGAGTCGAGGACTCGCCTCAAACACTACAAACTGCACTTACTGTGAGCAAAGATTACAAAGCCCAGGGAAGCATATAATCTAAGTGTGAAAAAGGACTCCATTACATAAATGGGCCAGTCTAGCCTTACCTCCAGAGTACCTCCAGGCAAGCAATGTAAATCAAACAGCATAGAAAAGCTACATCTTTTTTTTAACCGAATTAAAGAGAAAGATAACGTTGAGACCCATTTACGATGGCCATAAGTATCCTGAGCTTTATTTAAAAATAATGAATTACAGGGTGCCGTAATGCTGTAAGTCAGAACAAATGTACTTCATCTTTGTGGAGCAATTAGTGCGGCTAGACACATCTAGCATCTTTAATATGCTTTTGGGGGAAAGTAATTAAATTACAATATACAGAAGTTAAATGAGGGCTGATGCACTCAAGCAGGAGAAAACATAGATTTTAGTCTCCCCTGTGAACTTAATTCACTAGGGAATAATTAAATCAGTGTTTTAAAGAGGCGTTATCACTTAAGGTACGGTCATATCTGGAGACGTGCCCCATTCATTAACGAGTTCACTATCAGTAATAACTTTTCCTGCCATACTTTCCCGGGTCGATGTTTAATTGCCTGGGCATTGATGCATTTGCATTGAAATGAACAGCCGCGACAAGGGAAGCAATAACCCTGACCGCTAAAGGCACTTGTAAGGCCGCCTCATTCTGACACCTCCGTCCACCTTGGCTTGCTGGATAAAGGTTCTCCTCCTCCTACGCACTCTTCTGCAGCCCAGAGCAAATTGCTTTCTGTTTCTCCAGCACGGGAGGGGAAAAAGCTGAAGCTGGGCAATCTTCCCAGCCTCCACCCCACCCTGCTCTCGCAACAAAGAGCGCCAAATGGAAACGTTGGCCCTCTGCTGAGTCCTGGGCTAGCGCTCCCATCGCCAATCCTGTAGCGCAAATGCAGACATCAAACCAACACACTGGGATTGCCAGAGCTGAGCAAAATCACACGACTGGAGAGAATTACTAAAGGGCGGCAGCTGGGGGTGAGGGGGCTGGAGGACGGTTGCTGTGAGCCGTTTTTAAAGGTGCTGCAGCTGGCTGGGCAGTATAGCAGGTATGCATTCAATCTTGCAAACACCGGTCAGCCGCTGACCCTTTTAGGAGAATCAATGGTGAGCAGCGGTGCGTGCCGAGCTGAGACGCGGTATGTAATAGCACATGCACGAGAGAACTGGCTTATACGGCATGTCCTTATGCCAACACACACACTGACTTTAACCCATGGCTTCATGTTAAAGAGCTCCTTCACTGCAGCCGATTTTCCAAACAACTGATTTCACATTTTTCCCTTTTTTATTTTTTATAATTTTTAAGTTTTTACCCATTTTTATCCCTTTCTTGTTGTAGTAGTCCATTAGCCCATCCCCTCCATTAGGCCTCTCCCCATCACTTTTACATTGTCCCTGACTCTAGGAGTGAAGACAAGCACAAGCCTCCTCTGATGCATGTGATGCGGCCACCGCCTCTTTTCCAACTACCGCTGATACACCGTTACTGGGGAGCCCAATGCGCTCAGAGGAAAGCGCAGGACTCCCAGCTCTGAATGGACCAATCGGTAGATGCCTGAGCCAGCAGACATTGTAGTGTGTGAGTGACAAGGAGAGAGTGCGCCATCTACCCGCCCAGAGAGAGCACAGCCAATTTCGCTCTCTTGGGCCCCGGCTGTTGATGGCAAACAGCATGACCGGGATTCGAACTCACGATCCTCTGGTCATAGTGTCAGTGTCTTAGCCTGCTGAGCCACTCCTTTAAATGCTTCAGAATTAATTAAAACTGTGTTAAACTGGCAACCCTCCACTTTGTCTTTCTGAAGTCTCAATTTTTTTAAATCATTTAATCAAACACTTCCATACGCAGTTACTCATGAGTAATCTCTTTTGTCTTGTTTGCTCACATTTAAGCCTACGGAGAGAATTTCTCCATTAAAAATCTGTGCATTTGGTTCCACTCTGGGCATACTGGATTAGCATGAACATGAATATATTACTGATATGATATTGCTGTCATTAGCAGCATGTTTTGCTTGTAAATGAGACTTTACCCTTGATGTACTTCATGGTAAACACTTTCGTTATGGCAGAAGCTGGAAATAATGTTCACTTTTAAGAACAGAGCCATTAACGGAACATGATCTTGAGTCACAGCAAGGAACGTTTGATTTTCCAATGGCATATTAGACAACTGCTGATAAAAATGAGTGGGGTTAATCATTTAATCTCATTAACATGGCACTTACACCACTACTATAAACATACAGGACTTTTTCAGCTACTCCTTGTCATTGCTCTTTTGAAAAATGTGTAAAATTGAGAAAATAATATTAAATTCTCGAGAGACAATCGTGTTTTCTACCAAATCACAACCAATTTGGAATTTAAATGTGTTGCACTTCTTTCATTCTGTGGCTTGTTAGTGGCTTGTTAGACAAGTGGGCTTGCAAGTGGAAGGTGAACCCCCAACTGCTCCCTGGGCACTGCGGATGATGCCCACTACTATGGGCATGTGTGTGTACTCACTAGTGAATATGTGTGTGTTCACGGCACAGATGGGATGAAACAGAGGTGTAGCACTTGGGTGAAAGAGGGACAGATTCTCTTGACAGTCATATAGGCAGGACTCCTGAACAGTACAGTATATTATGATTCAGTGTAAGCCATCACACCAAACCAGACCCAACTTCTTCAATTCCAAAGCTAAAGTAGCAAGATGCTATTGAAGACCCGGAGACAAGGTAACATAGGGTTTAAAAGTGCCATGTGAATACATCCACTTGAATTTGAGGCTTATAAAACTCCCCTACAATCCATAAAAAGTAGGTTTACAATCTAATAACCTACTGAACATCTCACACTGTGGTGTTGCCTACACATTACATACTCCCCAAAGCTGAAAAGGCTACAAGAGCAATATGTTATTAAGGGAGCCAATGCAAACAGTGGGAATGTAATAATGAAATTTTAAGATGGACATTGTAGATCATATCTATAATGTATGTAGCAATAATATGTATTTTATTATTATTGTAATGGTATATTGGTACAGGAGACACAGCCTTATTCTTTATAGACACAAGGCCTACTGCCTGTTTGTCTATTAACTAAACACCATCTCACACTTAATCAAGCTGAGTGCCTGAATGCAGATCAAATGGACTATTGCACCACCTATAACTGCATTAACTGTGATATAATATGCTTTCTCATTTAGGCTGTTAGATATAAACGAACCATGAAGCGCATCAAAGCAGACTAAGTGGGGGGGGGGCTTCACTGAACACAGGCATTATATTATTATGTTGCAATGACACGGAAATCCAGTGTCGCAACGACAACATTGCAAAGAATCACTGCAGTATACACCATTACCGCAACATAATTCATTAATAAGCTTGCATACAGCCGCAGACAAGTATTAGCTCAGAACACAGTGTAAGTATAGGCTTCAGGCATTGACACTTGTGGCAGTACAATTATTCCTTTCCTCTCAGTAATCCAACAACAGGAAGAAGCAGAAAGAGCTGCAGGGAAGATCTCAGCAGTGCCCTGTTGTGCCTGGCGATGGGCACTCGAAGCCACACTAAATAAAACAAACCTAATTCAGTCCTCAGGCAACTCAGGAGACGCTGGAGAAGAGGCGTCACGCACCAGGCCGGCGTTGTTTATTCCACGAAATGTCTTGCCATGTATAGAGTGAAAAACTGTGCTACATTTGTTTTTTTTTTCTTCATCTGTGAAAATGGGGCTGGTTCTGTCTGACCTAAATTTCCTACACACAGCTGCTGAGGCACCAGTGGACATTAGTGAGAAACATCTGCCAATCACCAGGGAGTTCCCCCCCTTATATTTACTGCCAGGGCTAAGCTGAAAAAGAGATTAAAGTGCCTCAAATAGACTGATACATAAGTAAATACAGACAGACAGACAAATAAAAAGATTTTATGTGTAAGATTTAATAGGAGTTCTATACTGTTTTGCATTAGAAGGGATTTGCATATTTCTTCCTCTACAGTGCATCATATCATTAAACTATTATAGGAATCTGGAGGAATTTCAGTGCTTAAAGGGCAAGTGTGTAAGCCTAAACTGAGCTCAGATTTCACTGCATTAAGAACCACCCATCATTCATCCATAGCTGATAACCACATGGGCAAGAGATTACATTTACATTTGAGGCATTTAGTAGACGCTTTTATCCAAAGCGACTTACAATTGGGGGTTAGGTGCCTTGCTCAAGGGAACTTCAGTCATGACCTGCCTGGGGATCAAACCGGCGACCCTCAGGTCACCACACCAGATTCTTAACCACTAGGCCACGGCTGCCCCCAAGATTACTTTGGCAAACCTTTGTCAAGCTTTACAATACAGAGTTACATTCACAAGTGAAACTTTTCTGTGCAAAAAAAAGAAGCCTTTTGTTGACCAGGTCCAGAAGCGGTGCCAGAGACATCTGGGCTGGACCATCAAACAGTGGAAATGCATACTGTGACCAGACAAATCAGTATTCTAGATCTTTCTTGGTAGAAAAGGACACTGTACTTCAGACCAAATGTGAAAATGACCATCTAGGCTGTCATCAGCAAAAGACCAGGGTCTGTCATGGTATGGTGTTGGGTCAGTGCTCTTGACAAATCTAATTTACAACATATGCTGCCTTTACGATGACATCTTTTCCAGAGACGTCCATACATTTTTCAACAAGACAATACAAAACCACATGCTGCACATATTACAAAGGTGTGGCTGTGGAAGAAGAGAATACAGGTACTGGACTGGTCTGTCTAAAGTCCTGATCTGTCTCCAAAGGAGAATATATGGAGGATTATGAAATGAAAAATGCACAAACCCTGTGTGAATAGGACATATTTAAACACTTCAGCACTTAGTGTTGTGAGAAGCAATGCAACATTACAAAATGGTAAATGCTTGCAGGCCTGAAATGCACAAATGGATGTATATTAACAAATGAAGTTAAGTTGTCAAGGCAAAACTTGAAATATCTTGTATTTAAATATTTAAATGTTCAATATTTGCCCCATCCTAACATTTCTGATTTGGGGTTGTCATTATTATTATTATTATTATTATTATTATATTTATAATAGGAATTAATTATTATTATTATTATTATTATTATTATTATTATTATTGTTATTATTATTATAGGAATTATTTATTATTATTATTATTATTATTATTATTGTTGTTGTTGTTGTTGTTGTTGTTGTTGTTATTTTATTACCATTATACTGTTTGGCATAAAGTATAATAACACAGAGATCAATGAATACATGAGTACCAAATTTCAGGTAGAGTAGCGAACAGTAGGAGAACTAGTCAGAGACTTCTCTACAGACCCCCTCCCAACCCTCTACCCATCTAAAATCACAGTGCTGCTGAGGGAATGACACGGACTTTAGGGATAATGAATTCTAAATGTTCTGAAGTGTGTTTGAAGCTTGTTTGACTGTGTCAGTCCTAAGTCCTTTTTTTCCATAACAAACGTGAATGGACTTGCTATTAGTATTCCACTCCTTCACCTGCCTCCCCTCAGCATTAAGAAAGGCCAGCAGGATATTTTAATGCTGATTAAAATTCATCTTACCAGCTTATTTCAAGGTTAGAAATAAAGTCTAATGGAGTGTATTTCACCTAAAAAGACCTGCTGTTTCACTGCTTCTACAGTACATCGACATGTCTCAGTCACATATACACTGCATGTCCAAATGTTAGCAGACAATTGATTATCCAAAGCATCTTATGTGCCCCCCTTTGGTGCAGCAACAACTTCTTCTCTTATGAGAAGGCTTTTCTGCAGATGTTGGCACATACTGTGCTCCAGCTCTTGCAAATGTATTACATGGAGCATCATCACTGAAGAGAGCACAGACCCTGGGCTTTACAGCCCAATGCTGGCAGGCTTTATACCCATCTACCTGACACTTGGCATTGGTTATGATGACCTCAGGCTCAGGAGAAGCTGCTCCAGAGTCCCATAAGATTGGCCATGCTTTTCTATGAGGATTATGCTTATGAGTAGACACAGTCTTTAAAATGTCCATCAGCTCTACTGTGTGTGATCCACTCATACCAGTGCAATGCACCACCACTACATCAGTGTCACTGTAATGTTGAGAATGATCCATCACCCAAATAATAGCTGCTCTGTGGTGGTCCTAACCATTGATGAACAGGTGAAAGGAGGCTAACAAAGTATACAGAGAAACAGGTGGACTACAGTCTGTAATTGTAGAACTACAAAGTGCACCTGTATGCTCAGTGGAGCTCGTGTGTGGATATAAGGAGGTGGTTTTAATGTTATGGATGATTGGTGTATACAGGGTAAACACATGTCCAAAAAACTTGACTGAGGCAAACAATCAGCACAGATGACTATTTGGTTCTCTTCAAGTGTAGATTCCTTATCTTTATTTGACAGGAATGATTAGCCTTGTAAATGAACTGCTTAATTACAGCTTTTAATTAATCTGCTATTAAGACCACAGGAATACAGATCTAGCTCAATTCCAAGAATGACATTAATTAACGGAGCTTATGGACAACTAGTTGACAGCAAATTGTAGAGCTGAAGGTCAGCGGGACTGAGCAAAGTGCAGCGCTATTTGCTTTGCAGGGTCTTTGCGTATTGTCATGAGGACCCTGAATACTCAAAGTGCTGTCCAACATATCTTGCCCTTTTGGAGATTGTGGTAAAAAATAAATAAATAAATAAATAAATAAATAAAGAAGTAAATAAAAAAATAAAAATTGCTTCTACTTGATGATTTTTAGAATTTGCATACGCTGGTGGCTGATGACAGCATCAGAAATACAGGAGCAAAGGGCAAAAATCTCCCATATTCAACAATTTTATCATAACGCAGAACCACAGGAGCAGGAAATGCTGCCAAAATAATATGTTATAAGCTGCTGTTGCTGTGATAAATAGCAAATTTATAGGAGACGGATAAATAAGGATAAAAATATATGTTTGATTCATTTTGGACCTTTTCTACTGGTCTATAAATGATGAAAAGGTCAAGGATGTAAAATGTGGTTGGCTTTTTTCAAAAAGTGTAAAAAATTCACTGAAAATGTAAATCTCAATTTTTATGTAAACACTGCTGAGCTTTCAAAACATACCAATCACTTTCCAAGTCTGTACAGTCCATATATAGAGACTAAAGCCATGTTAGGATTGGATTATGTTTACAGGGGGTCCCGGGGTAATTTAATCTTTCACAGTAGCTCCTCTATGATTTTATTTATGTCCAAATGTAAGTTTTTCCCCCTCGTTTTGTGAGAAAAGTACAGACTGAATGACCTAGTGTTTGTTGTTCCATAAGTAAAATTTTCCAGGCAGATGTCATCTCCTGTTTTTGACTGTTGCTTCTAGCCATATTTAGTTTTTTAATGTGCAGAACCACTAAAAACCTTCACAAATCACAAACCAAAAACTATTTAAAGCTTTTGAAAAGTCTCTTAATAATCGACTTGGTCTGGATGGAAGATCATTTGCTACCTGGGAGAGCTTCATATGGAGGAAAAAGAAACAAAAATCCATAAGAAAGACAAGACAGTCGCTTTTTACACAAGAATAATACAGTACATACAAAATCCAATAATATTACTTATTAAAGGAGTGATTATAATCACAGCTACAGGTACAAATGACCTATAATCATATTATCATGTGACACAGAAATCCATATTTGTAAAGCTCTACAATGCCTACACAGTAAATCAGCCAGTGTTAAATCAACACTATTAGAGTTAAATTAACACTGAGAGTGTTACATTTTGACACCCTCAGTGTTAATTTTACTGTAATAGTGTTGATTTAACACTGGCAGATTTACTGTGTAGAAACTCAGTCGTCCTGTATACATTACAATGTCGTCCGCATACAAGAGTTTGAACACCGAGAAGAAAATTGACATTCCCCTGATAAACTAATACAGTCTGTATAGGGTTTAACCCTCAAAATGGCCCATTTCTAATTCTGTTTTCATGCATATATACTTGTCTATTCTTTAAAAATTAGCTCCAGCACTGGTTTTAGCCTGGATTGCTTTTTGAATGAGGCACAACACAAGCTAGCCAATTAGAACAGAGGTCATTTACATATATTAGTCTTAAAGGGATAATAACAAAAACATCGTGTTTCATTCTATGGCATAAAGTGGGGTTGGAAGATGGTCAAGTAAACATGAGTTATGATTGTGTTTAATAAATAAAACTGCACAAATATCGTTAGAGGGCCTGAGGGAAAAGAAAAGAAAAGAAAAATGGCCCTTTAATAAAAGATGATGTGGGCATTATCGTTCTCGGGCACACGCTTGATGTAATTTGCTCTGCCCATGAGAGCCATTAGACTACCATCATTAAAAAATCTAATCTAAATTTTTATTTCATACTTAAACAATCAACAGAAACACACATTAACAACAAAATGTCAGCCATAACTGGGAATAAATAATTATATTTGTTAGGGAAAATAGTGTTTATTATAAATATTTGGTATTCTCGCTTAAGTAGTTGTATGCATTGCAATAGAAGAGAGGGATGAGGACTTTGACATAGTAAATAGGCACCTGCTCTTACTGCTCCCATCAGAAAGAAGATAAAATCAAAACACTGGAGAGGACATGCATTGTAAGCATTGTTTACATGTCTCTGATGATATTTCACCAGCTACCTCCCAATGGAGGCTCAAAGCACATTGTTTCCCTGTACAAAGAGTATTCACAAAGATATAACAGAATACAAATACGCAGCAGAAAATAATGTGAGAATTAATCCACTTGATAGAACATAAAAAAACTCGCTTTGATTCCAGGAACCCTCTTCAGAAGCTGTTCAGTGCTCAAGAAAGCACAAAGATGGAACTGAACCTCCTCACATCATGGAAATGATGTAACTTTAAACATAAAAGTTCCTAAATGGTTTGTGGCTTGGACTTGTTATCTGCAAAACCTTTCATCTCTGTAAGACGTGTGCATTATTGATGGGGCAACACTGGCATAGCCTGGTCTTGATGCTGAAGAGTTATAAACAGAGCATGTGGATGGCAAGGATGGCAAAGGTGAGAGGTGAAAGAAATGCTGGTGCAGAGTCAAAGTACTATGTTGCTTCAGTCATTAGGCCTCAGTGTAGTGTAGCATTTCTTTTAACTCTGAAGTCTGAGTAAAGTATTCTACACCTACCTTCTGCATCCACTTTATAAGCTGCACCTGCCTTCACTGTGAGTCAACAACATCATGCACAGTTAGTCACATTCAGTACTGGTCAGGTTTTGACCACAGCTGGTCAGAATGGTGCATCACTCTCCACACAGCACTGACACTGACATGGTCGTAGCCCAGAAGCATCACTTTTACACACATCAATGTCACTGGTAAACAATATATGGTCACCAAAGTCCTGCAGTCAGATACTGACCAGTGATGAACGAAAGGTGGCTAACAAATGCATGGCAGCAGATGAGTTTTACTCTGCAAATAAGTTAGCAATGTGTTTCTAACAAGATACTGTAGACATGTAGAGTGCTTGAATATGACAGACAGACAGATACAGATGGACGGATGGACAGATGGATGGATGGATAGATAGATAGATAGATAGATAGATAGATAGATAGATAGATAGATAGATAGATAGATAGATAGATACACACATGCAGACAGACAGACAGACAGATAGATAGATAGATAGATAGATAGATAGATAGATAGATAGATAGATAGACAGACGAGCAGAAGACAGATCGATGAATAGATGACTGATTGATCGGTAGACAGACAGACAGATGCACAAACAATGAATGGAGAGATCTACATATATTGTAGCGACGATCATTCCCCGGATAAAAAAGATCTGATTTAAAGAAGGAATAATGACACTGAAGAAGTCAGCATCTCTGCAGCCGCTCGTGGCTCAGTGATGTATGTGTTTATGTTCTATGCATGTGTGCAGGTGTGTGGCTGTGATTACTATGTGCACATGTAAGGAGGAGGCGACCAGTGTACGTGTGTGTGTGTGTGTGTGTGTGTGTGTGTGGGGGGTAAAGCTCTGATGACTCTGTCTGTGTGGGTGTATGTGTGTGTGCACGTGTGTGCGTGCGTGGGGGTGCACACAGAGGGAAGCCATTAGGAGCAGGGGAATAATGATAGCATTAACGGTGGCAATTGCTCATCGAGCCTGCCACTGGTGCGCAGCCGCTGGGATGTGTGTGTGCTGCGGATAATTGTTTACATCTCCGACTCCCTGTTTTAATCCCCTGCTTTGCACACTTTATCACCTGGCACACACACGCGTGTATTGGCGCAGGGGCGGGGAGGTGGAGGTAGAGGAGGAGAGAGACACAGCAGGGCTTCCTCCTCTGATCCACCTCAAACACACTCACACTGTGGCAAATCTCAGTTAAATTGATGGTTTGGCAAAAAATCAAATACACACCATTTTCCCTGCTCACTCCAAATGGAACCAGTCAGCCAAGACATGTTTGGTGTCTTAAGCTTACTTCCTCAGACAAAGCTTATGTACACTATGGGTCAAAAGTTTTAGAACAGTTTTAGAACACTTCTGGTGCACCTAGCTGGTCAGGGGTTCATCCTACAGGAAGATAATGACCCAAAAAATAAGTCCAAGCACTGCCAGAATTTCCTCAGGAAAAAACAACAAGATGATCAGCTTGAAAACATGGAGTGGAGCACAGTCTCCAGACTTAAACCCCATCCAGCTGATTTGGGATAAAGTGAAAAGCAAAGCAAACCTACAAGTGCCAACATTTATGTGACGTTCTGCAGCAGATTTGTGAAGAACTGTCTGAAGAATGTTTGATGTCTATTGTAGAAAGAACGTCAGGAGCATGTTCAGCTGTTATATCTGACAAAGGTGCCGCTTTGTGTCCAATGTTTAGATACATTCTGGTTTATAAATTGATTCCATGAGTTCTTATTTAACTCATATTCTTTTATTTCAGACTCAATGAGACATTAAACTCATTTTCAATACAAAACTGGAAAAATTCTAAAACCTTTGAGAGTCCTATGCGAGTCGTTTTGTCCTTGTCATTCAGTTTGTCCATGTCTATATCTGCTTGTTTAGTTCTTAGTTTATTTTTGTTCTTGTTTTATGTTATTCACGTCTTCATTATACAACATCAATCTCTGCAAATGTGTCCACATCTCTGCTTCTCCACCCACAAATTCTTACATGTTTAAACTGCATGTTTAAATCAAGTCTAAAATAGATGTTTTAAATAGATAAAGTGGCACACTATTATATAAGCATATATAATCATATAATTATATTTATATTTATAAATAATTAATTATAATTAATTATACTATTATATAAGCATATATAATAATAATATAATTATATTTATATTTATAAATAATTAATTATAATTATTATACTATTATATAAGTATATATAATAATATAATTATATTTATATTTATAAATAAATAATTATAATGAATTATACTATTATATAAGCATATATTATAATATAATTATATTTATAAATAATTTATTATAATTAATTATACTATTATATAAGTATATATAAGAATATAAGTGCCACATCATAAACATTTCATTAAAAAAGTTAATGAAAAATGTAATTGTTCATAATTTAATTTGTTGATACTGTTGGTCAGTTTGGCTTAACACTCATGCAAATTATAAATCCAGAATCTCAAATTATTAGAATATTTCACTTTGAGTTTGAGTAAATTATTATTCAAACAGTATCAACAACGAAACAAAAAAGAATTGAAATATGTCACTTTAACCATAATGAATATAAAATATGACAATTTACCTTTTTAAAATAAACTATGAACACAAATAAATTTTTGATTTGTACAATATTCTAATGTTTAATGGGCAAAAGAATATGATGTGCATAAAAACAATGCTATGTGTTAACTGCACAATACTAAAGTGGTGTGGTGAGCTACAGGAGCTCCCCGCTGATGATATTTGTTTATGGTATTCAATCCTTGTGTCATTACCAGTAATGATTCTTGTTAAGAAACTTTCACCTTCTTTAGAGTAATAGTTCAAATTTAGTTTGCGGATGTCCAAACAAATCACGAACAAATCACTGCATGCTGCTCTTCTTTCATGACAATCATAAGTGGGGCGGCCATTTTTATTGCACTGCAGTCATAAATGAACTGAGGTAACATTCAAATTTAATACAGAAAGCCATGATAAGACATTGCAGCCAATAGAATTTTTAATATAACTAAAGTGCGGATCACTTCTGACACACACACAGACACACACTCAAATGTAAATATTAATGAATTTTAATATGAAACCGCTGATATTAAAATACGTCTAGCTGACCTGACACAGGCAAAACAAACGCTCAACAGTGACCACAGCGACGGCCAATCACATGTTAGCAAGAAACGGCAGAGCCAATCGAAGAGCTTGTGGCAGCCTAAAGGGAAACCAGCTTGTATTTCAGCTGGGTCTCCAATTAATATAGCATAACATCTCACTCAAGCGAACCAAATGGAATAGGGGGAGGGAGAGACTAGTGTGTGAACGAAATGCTTCTCGAGTACAACAAAATCCTGGATGTATGTGAAATTCCGCCCAGACCTTTTTTTAAGTCTCAAAAAGAGGACATGTCCGGGTAAAAGAGGACATCTGGTCAGCCTAAACATAGCCCTAGCATAAAGCTAACAAAACAAAGGTTTGTAGCCTATATCATCAGTGGATTAAATAAACATAAGAATTCTGGTTGCTAGTACTGTTTTGTTATTACTTTCTAAAAATATAATTTAGATGCCATAAAATGTCAGCAGACTCTGTAACAATATAACGCAGTTTGAGGTGACAGACATGGAGACGTTGCTAACTGGTGTAGCTTCCATTCGTAGTTACATTAGCCTTGTTCTTTTAACAAAATCTAAGGAAGCAAACTTTAGACATCAAATGTCAGCCTACATTTAGAAAAAGGACAAACTTATGTAACTTGAATATTTCACTAAACCATCATTTTAAGTACCTGCTGGAAGATATTGTGGGAACTTCCTGTCTGCTAGCTATGCTCTGCTAAGTGTTGTTGTTAGCTATTAGGTATTTGGATAAGAGCACACACTCTTAGTTACTTTAACTCCAACAGGAACTGGCAGCACCCGGGGAAAATGATATCATGAATCAGAAAAAACAGCTTCGTATTACTATGCCATTCCACACACAACAGTTTCTTTTTGCAGCGGAAGTGTTTCAAATATGTCAAAAGGGGGCCACATGTAGAGACCAACGTCTATGGAAATCAGCAGGAGAGTCTGTCTTCCTCTCTTGTCTCATCTCGCCATCAGTAAACAGTGAGCTAAGCATACAAATCCCTGTTACAGCACTAAGAGAGCCTCCCATGTTAGGTTTTATCAAAGCTAAGCGCCAAATCTTTTTGTTTTGTCTTTCTTCTTACTCTCCACCTTTTTTACCAGTGGAGACCATGATGGAGAATTGCGGTGGAGTAAATTCAATTGGTTTCACTTCCACCCGAGTGCCACTTGCTGTAATGGCCTCCCCTGAGTCTAGTTTGGACCTGGGGATTTGTTATTCAGTCTGCCACCTCACACGGAGCTCACTGCAGCACCATGAAAACAAGCCTGTACTGCATCATTATGAGGAAGACAGCGCTGTTTAGTGCAATATCCCTCCCTGTCCACACACACTTACACACTCTCACACACACAGACATGCACACACAGAACCATACACACCAGCAGTTCAGGCTGATGATTCCAAATCAGTATGAAACAACAGACAAATGGCACCTTGCTACCCAGTGGCTGTATTTACAGTGGAGGCACGGAGCGTAAATTTCATCTCGCACAGAGATAGAGGGAAAAGGGAGAGCAGCAGTGAACAAACAAGACATGGCACGTTAAGCCCAACATAAAACAACAGCCGGCGCAGGGAACCAGTGCATTATCTATCAGCCGTTCACAGCAAATAAGGTAGCGGTCAAAATGGCAGCCCAATACAGACTTCAGCAGGAGGCTTGGGTACACCTGCTCAGCACGAAGAGCAGGGATGATAGTGTGGGTCTGTCTGCCAAGGTGGTGAAAGGCATATACATTAAAAAGACCCTTTTCTCTCTGTGAGAAATCTGTAGCACACAGGTATGTACAACAGTTGCAGATTTATTTTACTCACTGAAAGGTGCACAAATGCAAGACAGCATGATACTGAGCGAGCATCCATCTATTCCCGTGCCAAGTCACTGTGATGGTAGCTTGAAGCTTTGCTTTCACTTTTGTTTGGTTAGTACATACTAGTCCATGTTGAGAAAATAGATGCAAAAAGTTCACTGTTCTTAATTTTACTCAAAACGTTAAGCTAATTTTATATTCATTACACATAAAGTGACATATTTACTCAACCTTTCTTTTGTTTTACTGCTGATCAGTTTGGCTTACACCTCATGAAAATCAGAAATTCAGAATCTCACATTAGAATATGTGACCCCGTCTGGGAAAACCCCGTCAAAGTCGTTTTTTCAAATACAAGTTATATGCATATTTGTAAAGAGTACTGTTAAATTAATCCTCACACAAAGTCTCAGCTGATTATCTCTTATACATTTTATTTGTGTCGCAAGGCATTAATACATCAGAAACACTTAAAAGTGAATCCAAACAAATCCAAATCTACCCGAAATGAACACTGAAAGATGACACCAGCTACAGTCGCTCTGTTTACATCTGACCTGCTCACGTTTGGTGGATGGATACATGAGCTCAAACACATTTCTACAGTGAAGAGAAGTAGTTCAGGACCCAAATGACGCCCAACAAGCTTGTGTATCTCCACGGTAGAAGTAGTTCTATATCCGGATTCGAGGGGTCACAGAAACCTGTTTCTCGGATCCAATCTGCAAATTCGGTGAATGGCCTGCTGTACAAAAACAACTTTTTTGGTGAATTTAAGTTTTTTTTATATATACAAACATGCACCACAACAGATATTTGAGACTATTATCTTTCATTTACAGCAATAAAACCAAGCGGTGTCCAACCAATGTGAGTGACAGCCTGAACAAAACATCCTCAATAAGTTACCCAGCGACTTTGGCTGGGTTTTCCATATTTCATCTTGCATTACTATTGAAATTACTTTTAAAACAGAATCCAAATTAAAACTTAAAAAAGCTTTAAATGTCACGTTACACGTAATGAATATAAAATATAGGACATTTTATCTTATCTTAAAAAAATGGAATTTCCCCACTGTGGGGTTAATATAGGTTTATATTGTTTTATTTTATTTAACTTTTTACACATTTTTGGAGATGAACTAGTAAGTAAAAGTTTATGTACAGGCATATGTGGGAGATCTTTAATTGGTAAGGTCCTGTCGAGTTAACATGAAGCACCTGTCTCATATTATCCGCAGCCTTGTGTGTTCATTTCCCTCTTTGATTTATTGTCTTATTTAAGCTTCCTTATGTCTCAAGTCCTTGTTGAGGATCATGTATGATGTTTATGCGCATATATTATCAAGTGAGCCACAGCTTCATCTGCTTTGCTTTGACAGTCACCATGCTTTGTTTCCATTGTTTTCTGTAAATAAATGCTACCGTTTGGATCCTGCCCGTGCCCGTGCATCCGAGTCTCCTGCTTCAGCTCCAGCTGAATAATTAACACTAAAATTATTAGAATATGTAATTTTGAATTTCGAGTTTGCTTGATGCCCCCATGACCTGGACTTATAAATAATAAGTTTATAAGAATAAATTACTCTTCAAATGAACATTAATAATAATAATAATAATAATAATAATAATAATAATAAACACTATATTTTATATACATAAAGTACCATACAAAACATAATTTTTCCCTGTGCACACTGCCATATTATCATATTACATCACCCAAGACTATTACTCATTGATAGTGAGGGATCATTTCAAACTGGATGCTTTCTGTCTGCATGTCATATATGAAACTAGCACATGAGCTATAGTGTGCAGTATATAGGCCACATGCACAGAAAAAAACTCTTCTGCTTCAAACATATGCAGGACCACACTAGAAATGAGTAGAGATGTTAAAACTGCATGTCTACATATTGCAAATCCACAATTGTCTCAAATTTGAGCAGAAATCAGACATAAATTTGAATTAACATCTCAAAAGCATGTTTCCTTTAGCACTAGCTGTAGTCATAGATGGAGACGTGTATGCTGAAAGAGCACTTGCAATCTTAAAAATCATTTTAACTCACAGATGTATGTACATGAGAAGACACCAATATACCATGTTGAGTTTGCAGTCTACTCACTAAAACTCCTTTTTTATCTGGAGTATAATTACACCCTTTTCGAATGTTTTGGTGTTAAAGCACTGCTTTCTCTTTCTAACTGAACTGAGACAAATTTCCTCATTTGTCTTGTTCTATTTCACCGCTTCTATAGAAACTGTGTGCCTCATGAGTGTGCACAGCTAGCAGGTGGTCCACTGTGCAGTTTTCAGTCTTCCACACTCAGCTTGCGTTCTCTCTTTTGTCAGAAGCTTTGTTTCATTGTGCTTATTAAACAGATCACAGTGCTGTTGGTAGGTGGTCTCATGTGCAGTCTGCATAATTAGCTAAAGCCTTATTAAACCAAAAGGTAATTTCAGATTCATTGAAGGCTCATCAGTTAGGTCTTTCACACCCGAGGACCTGGCTGATATGGACTGAAAGTCAATATATTTTGGGTAAATTTTGTGATTTTTGGTTTTATGCCACCGGGTAGCTCTTTTCCTAATTTATGTAAATGTATGTGCAATGTACAGTATATCTACCTTTATTTCAGTTGTAGGTTTGTCCAGAACCTCCCACTCATTAGGCTTTTGATTTCTTATTGTCATGAAATAGGTGTCAGCTTATGTAATCTTTCCAAATGAGATTTCCATCCTATTCAACAGAGGATTTTACTATAGACCTGTATATCTCTATATATACTGCTACAGTATGGAGTATAGAGCAGTGGTGTCTCTAGAATAGTGTGCCAGGTGGGGCACAATAAATTCTGTTGGCAGCATCACACTCCACAGTGAAACTACACACCATCCTACTTGCTCAATTAATTTGAACACAAATGCACATCAATGAAATTCCAAAAAGCATAATCCAGTGTTGTGCTTAATTCGGCACCCCTACTGTTAGATGCATTCCATTTCGGGAGACTTACTTACCAGTGGTATTCCACTGCCTTTACTTTGGTTATTGTTACCAAAAGAACTTAAATTGAATCCATCCATGTCAAAAATAAAGAAATAAACATTTTACTGAGGTAAGGTCTGTGTGTTATTTTTTGTGTTAACTTTGATTAAATTGTCAACGTGATTCATTACACTGCATTGCTAGCAGCAGCTAACAGTTACTGTAATGTTCCAGTGGCAAGCTGTGTAAAAACTCTGATACCATAAATGATATTCACATAAGCTCCCGTATGCAAATCTTTCATTTTTTATTGGCTGCTTCCAGCATGGGGCCCACATTAGCGTGCCCCGCAGCTCACTATTGAAAGCATGTTGCACATGTTCAGTGTTTTCTACTGTTCACTTGCTTAAATGGACACTGACAGGTCGGCCCCATACCCACTAAATGAAGACTGCAGAAAGTACTGAGTTTATGCAACACGTACAGGAATATTTTTCATGTATTGGGAACTACTGCAACTTTCATAAGTCAAATACACAACAATTTCAGAAAATAATATTTAAATAAAATAAATTGAAACAAAATTATTGATTATGTCACACAGTGCTCCAAGCGACATTAGCGACTAATAGAGAAGTAGAGAAATCCCTGGTATACAGTATTTAATGGTACAGTATATATTATATATATATATATATATATATATATATATATATATATATATATATATATATATATATATATATAAATACTGTATATTTGTGGAGTACAATAAGCAATATATGGCATACTGCTACAGTGTGCAGTATATAATGGTAGAGTTAGCAGTATGTAATATATAACTTGTACAATATGCAGTATACTTGATAAACTAGTACACTTCACAACATATTGTATATATTTAGGGATAGGTATAGTGGTATTATAAGCAGTATACAGTACACAACATGTTATTTAAAAAATATATGTTATTTCAGGTAAGCCCTGATTAATTATCTAGTCAATCAATATCTATTCTACCTTACAATTTAATCAAAATTGTGCCATTTGATATTGTGATAAAAATGAATACTCTAATCATCCAGTTCATACCAGCCTGTACAAGAACCGCAAACCTCC